>JAOBYK011111974.1:0-23071 GCA_025434845.1 Phenganax subtilis | reverse complement strand
AGAAAGCTTCATGAGCCGCCATTTTTGGCTTCACTTTTTGATCCGGAGTTGACCTTCCATGTTATATAGTTCAGTGGTTACACCCAACATCCAGGATCGGAAGTGATGTCACACTCTGGCCTTCTGGGCCTGACTTCGGTCAGGCCGATAAGGCTCACAAGGCCAAAGTGTGACGTCACTGCCGATTCAGAATGTGTTGGCTTTAAGCTGTCTTAGCATATTCGAACAAGAAAAAGATTAAAGTTATCTTCACAGAGTAATTACTACAGATTTACTTAATTTTGCCGTTTCTTACAGGTGAGCGGACAACGCTTGGTGTATAAGTTTGTAAACCTCCCGTTTGATCATCGTAAGAAATCAAAACACGTGAAAGAGGAACCTGAAATCAGATCAACACCTGAAGCAACAAGAACCCAAAACGACACCCCCCGTCAACGTTCGGAGAGAAGACCATCTGTGATCAAAATCTCCGGGAAGGTTTCCCCGCCAAGAGAAACATCGCCGGTGCCGGAAGAAAATATCCAAGAGAGGTTACCCGTCAAAGAAGAACAGATCGATGTAGAACGACTGAGTCCTGTGACGAGTTGTTCAGTTCAAGATCGTGTGATGTCGGCGCCTGTGGTAGTACCAATGAATTTGAACACTGTCAGTCAAAATGGCATCGCTCAGAAACTTTATAACTATCATCAATACCCAGCCATGGCTTATTATGCTAGAGGCATGCCTTTAGATGTATACCGTTATCATCCATACACTGTAATGCAGACACCTTGTTGCGGTCGATTCAACTTAGCTAGCATACGACCTCGGTCGGTGATCATTCGGCCCAGCGAACATTATCCGATCTCAAGCCGATCACCGCCGCCTCTTATAAAAGCTGAGCCCATTGACGTACGCCAAGAAGCCTCATAACAAATCTAGAACAGATTTTAAGCCAATAGTTCATAGAAAAGACATTTAGGAATCAATGCTGTGCGATTTAGAGAGCTCTTTAGCAACAGACTGTAAGAAAATATTAAATAAATCTCGACTATTTATAGTACAGCAGTATTATTATTTGAAACTCGGTCTAGCCAAAAACTAGGGACATGGGTAGCAGCTGTTTCTACAGTTCTCTATCTGCACTGGCAGTTCGCCTTATGACGTTTGTACAAACTGTTCTACAACACAAAACGCTCACATAAATATGTGAAATTATTTGTAAGAGTTAGTGAATTAAATTAATGTTCGAAGTTTGAAAACACGAGTGGTGTGTCTTAATTCTTACTTGAAAGTAGTTTTATCAACACAATTTTTAAGTAAAACATTTTGTTGAACAATACATAGGTTGGCAAACCAACGTACAAATTACTCTCCAATTTTCAACACTAGAAATTAGCTTTTGCCAATAATTTTTACTTCACTACTAAGGTAAACATTTTAAAAGTTTATGAAAATGAGTATTCTACGAGAATGACATGTGATAGAATATATGAGTCCACGAGTATGCTGAATTATTTTAAATAACTCTCATGTATATATTTCTGTCCACAAGCCAGCTATTTCCACAGTTCTGTTCAATTATCATTCAACTGTCCCTTGGTACCACTGCCTGGTACACGAAATTTCACCAAATACTGTGCACAGAACGAGCAAACTCAGAAACTATCAGGTGTAACCCCATTCCACTGCACCAAATAATCAACCCGTCCATTCGCTCCTAGCCTCCGACCGAGCAGCGCACAGTCCTCCCCACATGCTAACCTTCCATTGGTTCCCGTATATGACGTAATCCCATCCGACACACGAGTGACGTAATTCACGAAACGTTTTTCGATTGGCTCGAAATTTGGTCCATTGACATTTGTGTCCACAGGTCGAAGTCGTTTCTCGCCAACTGTAGGAAAACGCTCGAGATCCGAGTGATATCGATCGCAAAGCGAACGATTGCGAGTGTTTGGTAATAAATATTTGAACATGGATAAGGATGGGAAAAGAGGAGCCTGGTGACTACTTAGACCCTTTGACGTACAAGGTTGGCATCCGTCCACCTTGGGGAGTGAATTTCTCAATGAGTGAAGTAAACATTTTGAGCGTAGCGAATTTTTCATACATAAATGGGAAGAGTGCAAGCTAAAACTTTCGGTGTGAGTTTATGAAGAAAGTGCAAGTCGAAATTTTCAAATGGATTAGCAAAATCACTGATTTTTTTGCAGAAACGATTGTTTTATTCGGCAGCAGGCATTCGGCTTTACCGTATGGGTACATAATTTTCGGCACATACTACATAATAAAGTTTAAATTAGCGCACCTTTTTTGAAGATGGAAAACTCTGGTCAACTTGTTCAGCTTCTATATGGTTACTGTTACTAAAATAAGATAAAAAAGCAGTAACGACATCAGGTTGATCCCCTGATCAAACAGTTGAACTTAGTAGGTCAGGCATACTGATTTGGGCGGTTACCTATTCAAGAAGAACAAGTCTAAGTATGAGCGTTTTCAAATATGTCTACGCTATGGTCGAACGGTGGAGAATTGAACTTACTAACCAATCAAGGAATCTTGTGGTCATTTCATTTTGATCCTTCTCTCTTGCGTAATGAAGTAAAGTTACTTTGCTCGGGTTAGGTGCAGCACGAGTAATCATTGACCACGTTTTATCAGCAGTTTTTCCGCTAACACATATAGAACGATATCTGCAGATACAAGTGAATATACAGCAATGAGTACCATATGAAAAAATTGACAGATTTCATAAAAGAGATAGGGGCTAATCATGCCTTCTCGCAGCCAATGGCAGAATTGGGAAAAACGCAAATCCAACGTGGCTGCGTCGAGGTATAAAGCAAAAAAGAAACTCGAGAGTGATCAATTTTCGTACTTGCGTTTTTGTTGCTTGAAAACCTCAATGACCTTCTCCATTTTTTCTTTGTCTGGAGTGTCATATAACTGTAGAATATAAAAGAGTGTTTGATAAGAAAAATCGGCTCATTATATATGTAGACATACCATGAGCACCGTATATTGCAGCATTAATTACAGAAATTTGTGAATGTGGGCTTACGTTTCCACATTGTAAATCGTCCCAGTTGTCTTCGAGAAATTGCTGAATATCCACAGCTTTGAAACATCTTTTGTCGTATTTCAAAGAGAGATTGTACAACACCAAGGCAGCAATATCTGACCTGACATACAGAAAGATTCAGTAATACATTATTAGATGGAAATTACTCGTGTCTAATTTGTAGACTTTCTTGAGTAATTTGCTTATAATAGTGCAGCATGTTAGAGTAAGCGTTCACAGATGAAGTCTGGTTAATTTATGATAATTATACTCACCATTTTAGCTGAACACGGGCAAGATATTCCTCCCCATCATTACATACAGCACACATGAAGAAATAGAACCTAAAATCAACAGCAAAATATGTCATAAAACTAGAAAGATCATTGTAAAGGTTTGAGCAATTGTTACAATGAGAACATAATTAAAAAACATATTGTAGCAATTACCTATCACCCAGTAACAGAGGAAAGTTTAAACACTGCAGGCAAGCTGAAAATATTTTTGATAGAAATGAGTAAGTGTTCAATTTAAGCAATTCTCAAACAAACAGGCAGACAAACACACAGACAGACAAACAAGTAGACAAGCAAACAGTGACCAACAGACCAGACATTAAATGTCATTTCACCTTCATGAAACCATTGTCTACAATTATAACACTCCAACATCTTGTAATACCATCTAAGAGAGAGTAGAATAAAATAATAAGTCATAAAATTCTATATCTCTCTGAATGAATGATAATTTTACTGGTGAAATGCGAAACTCATGTTGTACATTGATGAGTAAATATCAAGTAAACCAACATTTCTACTTTCTACCACTTACACTCCAGGTCCAGCACAATAACAGTATGTTTGTTCCATGTTACTTTTATGAAAACCATCCCAATGCAGAGCATTCAACTAAAAATAAATCACACAAGAATATAAGATATGATTGAATTAGGGATGAGCCGATCGACTATAAGACCAATATACCGACCCGATAAATTCCGATTCGATTTTTAATGAGATCAGCCGATTTATCAGTTGTTACCAATATTTTTATTGGTGAATTTCTTATGTAACTTCTTACATTTTGCATGGCACCAAAATAATATAAGTGATTTGTTTTTAATCCTTTTGCTTCTCACACTAAACAGTCAACCTTTGACTTATCATTACCCCAAACCTTTAAGTAGTTTCAAACTATGTCGCGCATTTTCTTCAAAAATAATGCTACCTATAATGTTGATTGGACGGCCGATACTTGTCCGATAATGACTATGCAATTGGCTGATAACCAATGTTTAAAAATAACCGATCACCGGCCTTTTCCGATTAATTTCTGATTATCGGCTCATCCCTACATAACACATGCTATAAACGCACAGCTATTAATAATGAATATAAGGTCTAATAGGTCTAAGACCAATTTCAGATATTCTAAGTTGTCAAGTACAAAATATGATGTAGTTTATGTCTAAAGCTCAAGGATAACTTACATCATATGGTAAAACTGATTTCATTTCCCTCATTGCATCTCCTGTTAAAACAGAAATGAGAAAGTTTTAAAATCCTGCATTGTAGCAATTTAATTGTTTTTATGTCCTCTAAATGGCCTGCTTACCTTCAGGACCTGATTTCAAAGCACCGCCTGCCTGGAAAACAAGAGGAAAAGGAGATATATGAATAAATTAAAGCATTGTAGAAAATGAATTTCCAAAATGGACACAGAGTATCAGAGTTTTATAGTTGACAAACCTTTGCAACTCTGGAAAAAATGCATGTTCTGCAAAACCATTCAGATTCACTGTCACTTTGCTCATCAATAGCTGGCACATGACAATTTTTGTGGTAGCCTGAAATATGTAATCAACCAAATATGTCCAACTTGGTACATTTACAATTTGTTACTAAGAAAGTTGGTTGGCCTGCAAAGAGTTTTGGTTGTAAGGATATGGCATGATATTGAGGTAACATAGCAGCCAATGTACTGTAAGTGTATCTCACTGCAGTGTGAACAACATACCATAAGAGCAGCCATCGCACACAACAGTACCCTGGTGGTCATCTGAAGTAGACTCAGATTGGCCACAAATGGTGCATGAAACTTTATCTTCATTTCTTGGTACTACAAGAAACACAATATAAAATTTATAAAGCATAGTCCAAACATGAAACTTGAATAGATGTCAGATACAGGTGTGTATTCTTTATTAACAACTGTTCAAGATTAGAGAGCTTATAAGCAAGCGGCGTTATTGACAACACAGATGTCGACCGGAAGTAAATTTGATGTTTTCCACCAATCACCATGCTTGACCCAGTCCTTTGACGTTTCTCATGCCGTTCGTGTTGCCAAAAACAACACTTGCTTCAGCTTTCTATTGTCTAAATAAATACCTGTTCTGACATGCTTGAATAAAACCCAGTATATTGAATCATCTTCAAAAGAAACCTGACATCTGCACTTTGTTTCATCAATCTAAAACAAAAAGTAAAGTAGATCTGCATATTATGCTACCACAAGTATGCACTTGTTTAAAACCACACTTCAAGGGCATTAATCCTGGGGGAGATGGGAGGGCACACATCCCTCTAGTTTTTGGTTTGGGGGAGAATAATATATCATAGTCCGGCCCCTCACGGTTTACCACATTTTTTGTTTTCATATTTGTAACAACAATCACGATCTGCTTGAAAGTTATTCAGCATCAATTGACCATAATGAAAAAGATGGCGACATGTACATTTTACCAGAACGTATTGCGTGCATCAAACATAAATCGCTATATAGCGATTTGTCAAGAAAGCACTTAATGATATGAAATTTCAAAACAACGAAGAAAATAATCTCCCGCCTAATGTCTGACTTTTAAAAGATGTCAATTCGCCTCTTCAAACGATTTCTGACTGCAAAGCACTCTGGTAAAATATACGTCCGCCATCTTTTTCGGTAGGGTCAATTGTGTTGGATGGGCCAATCGCAATTAAGTCATACATGATTTGTGACTAATTACATTGTTGAAAAAGGATTTAAGATCTTGGGATGCCCTTACAGAGTGCCAAAATTTAAAACACTTTCAAGTGTACATACCCCAGGACTCCCCTATCAGAGAATCCACCCACACCCACACACTTTTGGGAATGGATTGTCGCCTTTGCTACACTTACAATTATTTGTAAATACAAATTAGCAAAATAAACATTATTATTTAACTTCCACTACAGTGCAGTTTAGCAGACACCAGGTAAGGGGTAGGGTGGGGTTGCAGGCTCAGCATTCATAATGTAATATATTTTTGGATGGTCAGCAGCATAAGGTGTCCGCTAAACTGCACCAGCCCCTTAACTTCAAAAAATAAGAAAGCAATGTACAGAAGCAATTACCGTTTTTATCTCAGCCAAATAAAACAATCCATCTTGCCACTGTGCCAAAATTTCATCACCTAGTGCAAAAGGCAATGCTGTGTCATTTTTCTCCAGTTTTTTTCGAGGTAATGACTTCTTTCTGTTTTTCTTCGTTCTCATTTTTCAATACGTCGTCTTTAATACGAAAGTGCTTACATTTGAAACTCACAGAGTTAACAACAATTTTGATAATAGCGCGCCAAATGATTTAAAACTATTTAGAACTCCATTTTGTTTTTGACTCGCACCTTCTACTTCGTGTTATATACACTATAGTAGGCCAAAATCAACACAAGAAGTTACATTTACCCCAGTGAACAGTTCAACACAGGTCTTGTCTCGATACATAAACTGCTACATGAACTAGCAAAATATCAGGCCATGCTAGGTGTTTATATATAGAGAAAGCACCAAAATTACAACGACAAAAGAATCAACAGTGAACATATTAATTGCTTTTAATTTATTCCTTCACAGCATATTTTCTCAGAGCAAAATGAGTGATCTTCTTGCGCTGTTTCAATGTAATCAACGATGCCTCTCTTTTGGTCAAAGCTTTTCTCATTGCACGAGTTTTTTTCGGTCGTAAATCCAGTGGCTTATACTTTTTTGTCTTGTAAAATTTTCGCAAGTTTTCTCGCTGGTTTTGAGAGATAACTGTTAAGACTCGGGCAATTGATTTCCTGACGAGCTTTCTAGATTGAGAAAACATTGCGATGATTAAAGATGAAACTTGCCAGGCATTACACCAAGTATGAGTGGATAAAACAATTGCAATGATCTTTTTGGTTGTCTTAACTTACATCTTTGACAACTTTGAGGCAGCCCCACCAGTAACTTTCGCTACTCGTAACGAGGACAATTCATTTCTCAAATCATCAAGCTGCTTGACAAGCTCCTCCTTCTTCTTGCCTCGAAGTTCGTGAGCCTTTAGCTTCGTCTAATTTCAACACAAAGATTCAAATCACAAGAATATAATAAACACAACAATTGGGACCTCAATTAAAAACAAACCAACCTAATCATTAATGCACAATACATCATCTTTGCGCTTTTCCAGTTTTTCAAGGAAAACTCTCATGTCTTATTGATTTAATAAAAGTTTTTACTGTGCCGGAGAAATACTGAAATACTTGCAGTTTTATATTAATTAAAGTGCAAATCAACACATTCTTTCTGTAACTTTTCAATTTTTTTCTCTATAATCTAGATGCCAGTTCTGGTCGAAAGTAATATAATTGAGACTAGATATATAACTAAGTTAGAAATCGTAATAATTTATGCTTGTATACGAGAATACGATAATAAAGACTCTATCACATTGTAATCTCGTATACAAATTTTAGAAGCGAAAGAACACCAATAATACTTAGTGTATTCCGCAAGAAATAACGTGAAACCGGGGTTGCAGTATTGAATAATTACTTAAGCTGTGTATATAATGGAGGCAGGATTGAAAACGGCTATAAAAACGGCGGATTGCATGAGATTATACATGCTTTGTCCTTACCATTTTCGCGATGTTTAATCGAAGAGAAACATAGTGTAACGCGCGCAAGCGATGTTGGGTAATGTGACACACCACTGACCGGTCAATGGTAGTACCGGATGTTCAGCTTAGTATAATTTAAAATAAATTTCGAATAGTATTAAATAAAATTAGTTATCATTGGTTGTCTAGTCAAATTCTTTGTTCTTGAATTTCACTTTATAAGACAACTGTTATCTAACTGTTATCCTCCGTGAAGAGTCGAGATGAACACCACTTTATCGTTAGCTTGCAGAATATATTCTGTCTCTCCCTAAAAATGAGAAATAGTCAATATCAATTTGCAAACATATAATTGAGATTTTAAACTCATACCATCAATTCCCAATCTGAGTCGTTGATAAGAACCAGTATTCCAGGCCGACTGAAAATAAATAAATTAATCATAATTTTCATGAATAAACTGTAGTGAATAATTTTCATGAATGACCTTCAATACTAACATTGATTCTCCTTGAATAAAAAGCTCAGGTCGCTCTTGAAGTAAATTATCTTTTATCCAAAAAAGAAAATTTTTGATAGTCCCTACAGATACAACCAACAAAGACTTAGTAGAACTACCGAGACTATTCAAGAATTTGACAACACTTACAAGGGTTTTCTTTAGCTTGTAAAACAACATTATGCTTTTTAACCTTCCCAAATAACAATTCAGCCCCACCACTGTACAAAATTACAAAGCAATTAGTCGAATTTATCTCAGCAACAACAGCACATCAAGAAATCAGAACGCACCTGAATTCAAGAGAAATTGGTAATTCATCCGCCATATTGGAATGGATAAATTTTTCGCGTTTAGTTTCAGTATTTCTTCATCTACACGACAAAAATTCGACATTTGACAGTGTTGTTCTAATTGACTAATTTTGATTCTCTAATTGCATTAATCACAGTAATTGGGATACTAAAAATACATAGTCACACCTAAAATATCATTTCCAATTCAAATGAAACAAAGTATAGTGTATAAAAAAGTGTATTTACAAATATGCGGACAACTATTAGCTAATTAATAAGTAACATCAATTTCATCTTACTAATTTGACTTTTGAAAGTCAGATAAGTTTGCTTTATTTTGCTAAATTCCCACCAATCTCTGTGTGAACTTAGCTAGTCCTGTTTTTCCAAGATTTTGTCCGAATGACAACACAAAAGAAGCCAAATGAATGCTGATGTGGCATAAATAAGACGGATGATGCCCAAGAGATGCAGAGGTACCACTGGGATTTGAAGAACAAGTAAAAGAGAATAAATAGTTGAATATGAAATAGTGTGGGATCAAACAAGAAAGTTTCACCAACCTCCTGTGTGAGTCTGATGCAAAGAAAGTTGATAATCAGCCACAAGAAAAACTACACAACGAATTAACTCCAAATATGGGGCATACCACCTAAAAATGACAAAAAATCGCAAGTCATTGAATATTACAAGTGCTCAATCATGGCGACTTCTCTAAACATAAACAACCAATGTGCACTATTTTCAGACAAATTGGAGACTGGTTGAGAAATGTACTCGATGTAGATGTTAGCTTATTTGGATAAGGTTCATTTCATGAAAAGTCAACTATATTGTCTGCAATTTAAGTAAAACTAAGTAGAACTTCTTCAAAAACTGATTGCATTCTAACAGATCATTAAGCATACTTATTATCCATAAGAGATCCAAAGCTTGTTCCAGTCGCAAAAAGGAAAAATACCACGCCAAATACATTTACTTGGGTGAGGCTCTGCAATGATTAAAGATCAAAACTATATTAGCTAAGTAAAAAGTCAAAACAGAACCATATCGTTCAGAAGTCAATACCAAGTGTTCTGCGAATAATTCCTGAAAGCTTATTAAGAAGATAATAAAGTGTACAATCACATAGATATTTCCCCACAGTGGTAGTCCTGCATCATATTTCTGAACTGGGAATTCAATCTGCAAAAAACTTATAGATTATTCAAGCAAGATTGAGCCTAACAGTTTTCACAATTACTCACTAATTCCATTATATTTATAGTTTCATGAAGTCCATACCTCAGGGATGTCAGCGGGGTCACCAAGACGAGGCTGACCAGGAGACCATCCTGGCCCTTTGATCAACACGTACATCTAAAAGAGAATTAATTTCAGATTCAAACAAAATATCAGCTGTCATTTTTTGTCAGTCAAAACTCAGTTTACACATTTAATACCTTGTTCATAAAGCCTTCCATACTCCAAAATGTCTGGGAAATTTGAACAAAATGACAAATCTAAACAGAAGATTGTGGATTGTAGGATACAGTATTCTCTGACAGAATATCTATGTGGTGATTTAGTGTGGTATGCTATAGTTGCACCTGAATCCATATTGAATTCCAAGAATTGATTGGATGCACCAAACCATAAACAACTTTTTCATCTGTCTCATCCTGGAAGGTTCCTAGAAATATTTCATCATGCATAAAGATTTTTTTACAATCCAGTGATGCATAGACCATATAAATACATGAGAAACAGCAGCGTATGAATCAACATTTACCAAATAAGCGGTCGAATATAATCAAAGTTCCACCTAAAAGACAATGAAACAGGTTTAGACAATTAGAACATCATAGAAGGATGAGTACCAGGATTGCAACTGACAATATGTTCAGAACAGCAGAGTCATATACACTGTCCAAATACAAAGTTCAATAAGACTTTTTATTGACATTTGTACTTACCAAAATTTTTATCAATGCAGTATGGATTTCGTCCTAAAATTTAAAATTTTAATGACAAAATATGAGGGATTATGATAAAGAACAGACTTAATGGATGCTACCATGGTGAACTCTGTGATGACTTGGAGCATTCAGAATATATTCCAAAGGACCAAGAGACTTCACTAACTATAAAACAGCAAGAAAATATCAACCATTAAGATGCAAGAATCAGTTACTTTGACAACTAAAAATTACTGTAAAATTGAGAGGCAAGAATTATGCAGAAAAGATGACTTTCATCACTAAAGTCACTGACCTCAGTATGAATCCAGAACTGGTAAAGCATGTTAAACTGGACATGTACGAAGTACGCTGAAGGTGGAATAAAAAATGCAGCTGGCCAATACACAATCTGAAAGAAAAATGGACCAAATTTTGAAAATAGACTAGTTCCTTTTAAGTTTGAAGACAAACTAGTTAAGCACTGATCGAGATTCTGTAACACAAACTTAGCCATTGTAAAATTTACCATGTTCAAATGGTGATGAATAACAGATTGTCTAAGAGCTGTGGCAAGATTGTAGTCTTCTGCACTATGATGAACTTGATGAGATGCCCACACAAAGTTGACCTCTAAAACACAAATTGATACAAGGTTTAGCCTAGCAAGATAAAAGAGTCAGGTGGGTTAAACGAATTACCTGAATATTACACAATTTAACAATAAACATGAACCAACTCAAAGTTATTTTGAATGCATACCATGAGATGCTCGATGAAACCAGTAGTACAGAAAATCAATAGTAAAGAATGCAATGAACCAGGTCAATGGCAAGTTCCAAGGCAAGTCAACAAGTCGAAAGTTTTGATAAAACCAAGAAAATGCAACGAGGTCAAAGGATCTGATCAGAAACCTATATTAAAGGATAATTTGCCTTACAGACTAACTTTTGAACAAGGCAAAAAACATAAAATCTATCATCACAGCAAGAAAGAGCATCTTCAATTTAGTAAAATTGCAAAGTTTGGTTGGTTGCAAAATGTTAAAGTATGTGGAATATATAGTCCTGCAAAGTTTGCCAATTATGTATACTTTTGTATAACATGTGGAAACTGATACCATTTTGGGCTCAAAAGACTATACTTTCTGTATTCTACAACATTTTGTGACCACACGTTGCAAATGTGCTCACGTACTTTGATAGCTGCAAAAATAGGCCGGCAGTGATTGAGCTCAAAGCATCATTGAGTCGAAGGGTATCAATGCCTTTTGACCATGCGAGTACGAACTCCAAGAAGAGAGCACCGGTAAAGAATGGAACAGCCTAAAAAGATGAAATTATTCACTTTCAAATGAACAGGAAGCATCTGTGTGAACTAGTTCTAGTAATACAGTACAAAGTACAGCATTTCAGCAATTACAAAACAGTGCTCAAAATACTGATAGCAGGAAACATGGAGATTAAAAATTATCATATAAATTTGCACATTGACAGACATTCCAACTTGTCAACTCCCAAAACCGGGACAATCACCAATTTTCATAAGGTACAAGAATTTTCCCATTGTCTTTGCTGAAAATCTCTGCATTTTGAACATTTGTTGTGTGAATGTTAGTAAAACACTGTTATCGAAAAAAACTAGAAAAGACCAAAGTAACACGAATGATATTATTTATATTTATTCACAAAACTGCACACTTCTAAGAATTTCTCATCTAGCTCTCATTCTTACACTTCTAAGAATTTCTCATCTAGCTCTCATTCTTACACTTCTAAGAATTTCTCATCTAGCTCTCATTCTTAACTTGGGGCACACTTCTAAAAATTTCTCATCCAGCTCTCATTCTTAACGAGGTGCACACTTCTAAAAATTTCTCATCTAGCTCTCATTCTTAACATGGTTCACACTTCTAAAAATTTCTCATGTAGCTCTCATTCTTAACCTGGTGACGAAAGCGCGCTAATTTCGCCCCAAGATAACGTGTGCCACGAAAACTAAATTGATCGAAGACAAAATCGACAAATGCTTCAGATAATCAGAACTATCACTGGCTTCATATATACCGAAGCAAACGAAATTCATGTTTATCATTTTAACCATATTTAAAAACAACAACCATCAAAATACTACGGAAAACGGGACAAATTAGAGTAAAACCGGGACAGTCCCGGGGAAAACGGGACGGTTGGAATGTTTGCACTGAATTTCTACAAACCTACCAAAAACTCCTACACTTTAGCCACAACTATAAGATCAGCTGCATAAATATTAAAGCACTTTAACTTTCACACACACCTCATTCAAGTAATCGGGGACGTCTTCCACGCGTTCAAATGAAGTTTCATTCGGTGATACGGCATAAAAGAATCGCCTCACACCAACACTAAAGGTTACATTTCCAAAAAAACTCATAACTTTCTAAAAAGGCACAGTAGACACAGTATAAAAGTCATTGCAAAACACTTACAATGTTATGAAATTCGATATTCACCAGTCCCCTGTCACTCCCACCATCAAGACTCCGGGGGGCTTTCTAACCCTGAAAATTGTTACTTTTACCATACCCGAAGTCCCTCTTGCAAAGTCCATTTGTCTAACCCCCATCAAACCAACCAATTGCACCATCTGGTTCTTGGGTAAAATTATGACAAGGAAATGATCAACAAGTCATTATTTTTCCTTTCAACAAAAAACTATATTCAACAAAATCTGATGCTCGACAATATCTATATTTTAAAACTTTCTAATTGAGTTGAAAAGTGAAAAGGTCCAACAATTTACATGAGTCAGTATGGTGAATGAAGATATAGTTTAAACGGCTGTGAACTATCCTGGTTTGATGTTAAATGCACTGATACGAGAAGTAACTTAAAAAAAGTAACTTTAGGGAAATTGTTCGAACTCCTATATTCTCCAGGATTTCAAGATTACCATCACTGGATTTCAAATTTGATGTTATACATGGCTTACATGACAGTTTCACTAATGCCATCACCTGCTGTATCATCTTGCACTGACACTGTAGGCTCGCGTAAATAACCCGTGTCTAAGGTAGGAGTACTGGGTTCTAAATCAGCTAGCTTAGGCAAAAGATCTTGAGTTTCTGTTTCAGAACCTGAACTGAAGTCTCCATCTGCTGAACTCTGTACCACTGGGTTTTGATCCTGGTTACCATCTCCCGAAGGGCTTGCCCCTGGCATGGCGTCTTCCTCAAGTAGGGTCTTTCCCTCCGGTGGGCTAACTGATGACGTAGGACTTTCAGCTATATCGCTGAGTTTCTTACTGACTTTGTAATGTTTCCCATGATGCCTTCCATGCTTGTGGCCATGTTTGTGACGATGTTTTTGAGCCTTGCAATGAACTTTGTGGGGTGTACCATCGTCACTTCTGCCCTGCTCACGCGAGATCCTTCTCGAGATGACTGAACGCGGTACCTGAGTGGTCTGAGAACGCCTGCAACGTTGTAAATATCAAGGTTGACCAAAATGTGCGGTTAACTCTCGAATTTGGGCGCTTCACCTAACACAAACTCCTTACTATCACCTCCTCATCCTAACTTCCCTACAAATGTGCATCTCTAATACAACTTAGGGGGGCGGGTCTCTATCTTATAATAATACTCTACCTTCTTGTTCTCAATGCTTCTTCACAAGTGTCAGATTCATCCAAGATATTGTTCTTTGAGAATCTGTGAGTAGTTCCCTGCATAAAAGAAGACAGAGAAGTTAGAAATTTTGGTACCTCTCCAAGTGTAGAAAAGAACCAATACTGATTAGTGCTGCATGAAAATCAGAGAGTCTTTCACCTTTCGCGGTTTTCCCAGAAGAACAGCTAACTGTACATGATTGTAAACATCTTTAAACTTCTCGCTCTCCTGCACTGGCGCTAAAGCTAAAAACAAACACACAAGATGGCACAGGTTTTTTTTGTTGAAAAACCGCTGAGCTGGCTTGTTCTTCCCAAATTATGTGCTTTTACCTGCCGAACGACGACGATCTTTGACAACGTGCTCATATTCACTGAACGAACAAGAATTACATGAGAAATAGTTTATATATATACTGGGTTAGATATCATTCTTTTTGAGATACAGTTGAAACTGGTAAAGCTAATCTAATATAGTAAAAACAAATATTGTAAATATTACTAAATGTCTTACTCAGGTTCCTCAATGGACATCTCGCGTCTTTCCACTGGTTGCATCGCCTCTCTAAACAAACAAACAATATATTCCCTCACTTCTATCTTCTAAATAAATACCAGCATCCTTAAAACACAAAAGTAATCCAGTTATATCACCAGAGTCACCAATGTTGGCGATCTGTCTACCGTGTAGATATCTTTCTGTAGACCATTAGAACAGTCTCGTCAATAGCGCGTTGATCCGAGAGCTCCCGCATGAACCAAGGTCGCAAGTACTTCAGATCGATATATTGGAAAAGATTCTACAAAGAAATATTATTTGAGTTTCACCAAGACCTATTATTGTTTAAAACACAGATATCTACCTTCCAATGGTAACGTCCTCTGTGCTGAATAACATCTTGAATTCCACCAAGTAAATGATCCAGCAACTATGCACAAAAACAAGCATTAGAAAACAGCAGAATATTGAGAACGGGACAAGAACAACAAAAGACCTTATCGTTGACTTCACCAAGCATAACTTCCTTCCTTTTTAAGGAACGTTTCACCTTCAGTAAATTCACCAGAGGTTTGATGGTTATACCCTAAAAAAATCATCGCCAATTCAACAACAATTGTTCATGGCAAATTTCTTAATGTATTCATTCAATACCTGGACAAAAACAGTGAAAAAGACAACAGCAATGGTTGTGGTTTCCATAACATTCTTCCTCGCAACATATTCCTCTTCCAAAACAGTTGCTAACGAGAAGGAGACTGCACCACGAAGACCACCATATGCCTGAATACGAAATATTACACATAACTTTATCACCAATACAGCTTGGTTTCACAAAGCATTATTAGACAACAGCAGAATGTTGACTCTTAGTCAAAGTAATTAATTTAAGTCTTACCATGATAAACTGATCAACTTTCCCCAATTTATTCAACCGTAATCTATTTGCGAACCATGTTAAAATAACTACTCCTGCGTAAATAAAAACAACAAACTCCTGTAGAATTTCATGGTATGGCTGTGACTAAAACAGACATAGAAAATCAACAGGCTGATATACTATGTATACAAACCTAAACATCGATAAACTAGGATGAAAAATATTGTGAGGAAAGTGAATGATGCATTGAACTCCAGATTACGTTCAAATAAGATTACTCCTAACATCATGAAGATAATTGTTTCGGAAAGAGTGCTGCAAAATAATAATTGAAATCAGTAGTCAATCTAGTCTAGGATACACTGAGTGTACTAAATTACCCCCACATTACCTTGCCATTTTCATGAAATATTTCATGGGAATTCTTGACTTCTGCGAGATGTTTGCTTCAACATACGGCTTCATTACGATAGCACATGTTACAATACTATATAAAAAAAAAGGTTTGGAAAATTTGTTATCATTTAAGCCGCTTGCTTGTTTGTGTGCATTCTTGCTAGAACAGCATATAGTTAGTGTACACTAACCTAATAATTCCTGAGAAATGAAACAGCTCAGCTGTGAGGTAAGACATATAACACATGCCCACAACAAAGATTGGTTCCAAAACTAAAACACAATGAAACACAAAGATCAGCTTCTGAACAGACTGAACAGCACAAGTTTCTGAATTCTTTATTCAAAAAATTGCATCAAATATGAATGGCGGATACCTCGAACATGATCGGTAAATTTGCTCAAGAATGCCGTCAGATATGCCCAGAATATTCCAATAATCATACCACCAATACTGACAACAAAGAATGCAGCAACTCCAACAAAAACCTGGAAAAAAAAGCCAGCTACATTTCTTTACTCTTTTATAGTCTCAACGTCTTTATACTTGCCTCCTCAATTTCAACTTCAGGTTGGCTCACTAAAGCTTCAAAGAGTCGATACAGTACAACTGTGACAGCATCTAGATTTACCAAGAAAATTTTGAGTACCGGTATTAGAATAGATTACCACATTATATATGACACAAATATGAAACTGACCATTAAGTAATGATTCACCAAAAACCAAAATATACAAAACTTCATTGACTTGGACCTCTTCAAATACAGCAAGAACCTTAAAGGAAGAAATTTCAAAATTACTTCAATGATAATAAACAGAAATTGCATGCTTCACTAGCTTATATCTAATACAATTTTATTATTACTATAGTAATAAGTTTTACAAGGTTTCAACTTACTGCAACAGGGTCCACAGCGGCAATGAGACAAGAGAACAACAGCATTTGAAGTAAAGTTACATCAAGATCAGTTGTGACATATAGAGTCAAGCCAACAGTAAACGTATTGAATATTGTGCCCTGAAAAACAGAAAAATGAGTGGACATGAGCCAAAATCCTAAAAGATACAAAGCATTGAAAGTTTAACCACATGAAAAGACGTTTTACTCACCACAACAGCATAAAGCAATATTGTTCCAATGTTATCAAAAAATGCTCGAGTATGGAGAAAATAACCGGCATCTAAGACAATCCTACACAAAAAGAAATAGAAAGTTTACAACCTTTAGAATAACTCTAGAGATGTTTTCTTGAAGAAAGTAAAAAATATTTTACTTACGGTGGTAATAGAAACAGGAAAAAAATTTTCGAAGTGAAGAATGGAACGGTTGCAATGCTTTGAAAATCACTTACACTAAAAAAAAGGCTTGAGATATACATGTGCTTGCATGCAACATTCAAATGACAGTATTCAGAACTTAAAAAGAACAAATTACAGAAGTGGTTTGATTATGAGCAAAATTATCAATGCCATAATAATATAGTTCTTGCAGCAAAATTCACATACTGTAATATATATCCAAGGAGAACTCCAAGCAAGATAACCATGCTAAAATATATCACAATTTTTGTCTTATTTTATTACAAAATATGTAGCATAATTGGCAGGCTAAACATTAACCAACACACTAATTGGCTATTTTGAAATTACTAATTAAGTAATTATGAAAGTATCAACTAATTTCAAAATGAAAAATTGTTCATTACCATGACTCCGGAATAAAGGAGGCCAATCTAGCAGTCATATGAAAAACTAAATAGAAAAGTTCATAGTATAACAACTTCTGTACTCAAAGCTTCTGGTTTTCATCTAGCACAATTCCTTGGCCATATCATGTGATGTTATATTTTATAACCAAGCAGAACAACATGATTCCGATAGACAATAGATTGTAATCATCCATGATCACCAGAAATGGAGTCAGTAAGAGTTGATTAAATATATAAATCAGTCATTTTGTCAATATTCTGGTAACAATCAAGTGAATTATTTATTTAGATGTCAAGCTGAGAATGTTATATAATATTTGGACAGAGAATTATCAGCCAATTTAATTGTGCTTGAAAATGTTGCTAAATTGCCACATATTGCTACATATATGGAGCAATTAAGACAAAAAATAGAACAGATTAAATATTTTTGTAATATAAACCTATTTCAGCAGTTGAGACAGGATGTCAATGAACAAATTATAACGACAGGAAGTTGTTTTGTAATTTCAATTTAATAAACCGAATTTAAAAGTGAAACAAACAAATATTTAATGTCTCAATAAAGTATAAGCATTGTAGCTTAAGACTTACAATGAAGCAAGACAGCACTGGCGTATTAAATATATGATTAAATATCAACTCACCTACTTTGAGCAAACTAGCTAGTAACACCCATACAGTAACAATAAAAGGCGTCGCAATATGTTGAAAATCGAATTTTGCCACTTTAATCTTATGTCCATCTGAATGAGATTCGTGAAATGGTGTAGTTGATGAATTCCCTTCATTGACCATTGGTGGAGTTGGTTTGCCGTGAACAAAAGCACGCAGACATAGCCACACCACCAGAAGAACGAAACATGATTTTCTTGCCCAAAACAGCTCCATACTAAGGCAAAGTGCACACTCATATCATTTTAAGACATCTATCTATCCTCTTAAAAGTTGAAAAAGGCGGCCGTTGTTTGTAAAATGCAAATATTTCGGTGCATGCAAATATATTCAAGTGGTCATCTTCCGTCATTAAAAAAATGCAAATTCAGCAGGACCGGAGATCTCTTAGAACCGAGGTTTGTAATTTGGAATAGTTAAAACCCAGGGAATTGCGCGAGTTGGCTTTTCCAACTCCATAAATCATTCTTCAGTAAACTGCGGCAGCTAAGCATATATTGAGTAGCCTGGTTGAATACAGTAACTTTAAGAAAAATAAAAAAACCAAAATTTAATTAACCAAAAAGAAAAATGCAGATTTTTTTCAAGTTGTGACTCAAATATAGATTAGTCTCATACATAGATTTACAAAATTTACACTGGATTGCTTGTATTTTCCTAGTGTCGGATACAAAGTTAGTTTTAACAAAAATTTAAACCTCGTGCCCAGGGCCAAAACCATTCGTTTATACCGAAGCTGAATTATTTTTCCTAACCTGATCTATAAACCTAACTACATTGCCACAATACTTATCAATGATTTTATCCTCAAATTCCTTGAAGTCAACTTTCCTGTTCAAAACTTCCGTAGAATTCCTATAAGTCTTATAAGTTGATCTACGTTTATTATTCTGTGTAGTGCCCATAGTGTTTCGGGTTATCCAAGAGAATATATATTGTGGGACAGAACCCATATTGAGAAAATCATACAACTCGCCCACCGTTGAATATGGGTCAATCATCATATCATTAAACACTAGAAGCTTATAACGACTTTTGAAATAACCAGAGTTACTTCTGACGTGTTTTATATTCTCCCAAACTGAATTACACACGAGCTGAACCTGAGAAGTGAAATTTTTTCCTTTAAACCATCCAGCCTTCATCATTGATGCTATAACTCGACGTGGATCACGAATTAATTGAATAATTCGGAGATCTCCATTCGCATCCAAGATTTTCTGGATGCCCCATAGTCCACCATCAGGCAGTCTGTGGGTCAAAACTTTAACGATGACACTCTTGGAGTGCAAACAGGAATATCTTAAAATTTTGCTAAGACAAACTGAAGCACTTCTTGATAAATGGCTGCACTGTCCTGGAAATGTGGCCAACTTCTTACTCTTTCTGCGAAAAGAGCTGCTACGCATCAAGAAATCCAAGTAAGTTTTCTCAGTGAACTTACACTTGTACAGATCGTCGAGGATCTTAAAAGCTTTATCCTTACTGCTCCGGGGATTCTTGCTAGACCAGCCCAACGGCTCAAAAAGATAGAAGGCATTCTTATTCTCATTGAAAAGATCTCCCAAGAATGATGAACCAGACCGACCACGGCTTATGATCAAAACTTTTATAGGAAATGACTCCGTTTTTAGAACACTTTTGGACTTCGCAGAATTCTTTAAAATGCCTACAGATTTCTTTAAATCCGCATGAAAACCATATTGTGTTGCCTTGGTTTTCTTGAGGATGGCAAATTGAGTGTTCTGAGATGTGTTCAAATGTCGTTTAATTGCAAGGAAAGTTATAAGCCATTTTTGCTGACCACCATCAATAACTAGATGCCAAGTGAACAACGACATCGCTCCTATCAAAAACAGGACGGCACACAAAAATTTTCTTCCACGATTCTTCTCAACTCTAGCGACCAACATGATTAATTCCTAAAAGAAACAGAGTTTCTTTAAAACTAATCCTATACGTTTGTATGTATATAATTTGGTGCACTAAGCCACATTTCTAAATAGTCGCCGAAAGTCTCACGACTTTTGTTCGAATCATTGAGGACAAACAATAATTCTGATAGACAAAAGATTTCACTCGCCAGTGACCACAGACAATGTACCTCAGCAACATGAATGAAAACTAGGCATTACACGAGTACATGAATATACGACCAAATAATAATTGTTCAACGTTTTGGTTTCAGAAAGCATTAAGAATGAAATTAAGCTAAAAACGCATTCAGGCTCTGCTTCCAACGTCAAGAATAATATTTCTCTACATAAGAACGACGAAAACAATAACATATTAATATGCAATTCCTTACGAGCAAAACGTTTCCTTTGCTAAAAAGTTTTCCTTATATTGTTTAAAATTGTTTGCGTGTGCTAACATGTATGTTTGTTGGAATTAAAATAGAAAGATGACAAACCTTGACAGTTTGAAGAACTTGTCAAAACTCAGGAAATCTTGGCGCTAGATAATCCAAACATATCGCTATTTTAGTTTTATAAATATTTCTTAATTTTCATGCGAGAGCAAGTCAAGTTATCATGACGCTCTATGTCGAAACAGGACCTCTGAGGTACCACAACTTACCTCCAAGGCTTTTACTTTATGCATGCAACCTTCAAAGGATATGTCCTTCTTTAAAACTCATTTATCTATTTTGAACAAATATCTCATCTACAGACGGCTTTTCCACTGAAAGATGTTTTGTCGAAGTCAAGCCCTGCACAGCATAATTGAACTGTTTTTCATCACAAACGATTGAAGCTAATGAATATATTTTCTGCCTAGGTGAATACCAACACTTGTAAAAAAAATATAATGAAAATAAAATATGCATGAGCGACGTGCGCAGGTAATAAAAATGACATTAGCAAGAATGTATAGCGTAACTGAGTGCCCTAACAACTGAATTACATTATAATAAAATATACTAGTAAAATTTCAAAGGATTGAACGAGATGTTTGCTTTTGCAATAAAACGTTCATTGCCTTAGTTTACTAACTTATTCATTTTAAAAAATTATGTACACAATTCCCTTATGCAAGTTCGGCGTCATTTTGCGATATACAACAATTATATCGTTTCTATTGGTAACATTAATTGAAAAGCCTTCTTACTTAATTCAATTCCTATCCATTGCCATGAATGTGGCATAAAAACAAGGTTTTTTTCATGAAAACGTGGTAGGATGAGTTGCAAATTCTTTGAGCCTTGAGGAGGTAGTCTGTCATGAGCTTGTACAATATTTGTCATTTAAATAGCTCTACTGAATGCCTAACAGTTTGTGTTACTCAAAAGCAATTACACATGCAGCACAGGTGTGAAACGCTCCATTTTGGAAACACTGCATAAACAGCTCACGTTTTTCCCGTTTTCTACAAACTAGACTTTTCTAATGGTAGACTATGGTTTACTGGCCAGCAGTAGATCCCATACTTCATGTAGTTTCATTATCTGTTGATGTTGTTTTTAACAGCCTGACCGTTGACATAACCATCTTCTGGTTTCTATAAGCCGAGAAAAGTTTAACCATCAGGTCTGAAGTGCTTCTCCTATAGAGATCCCGTAAGCTGGATTCTTACCTCATTACAGCAACTACATCTAAATTTCACAATGATCCAGAGAGTAATACCAACAATCACAGCCAATGCCAGGATAGCTAATATCACGCACAATGCTATCAAGACATTTCTATCGATAATTTCTTGGACTTTGGTGGCCGAGTGAACTCTGTTACAAAAAAATAGTCCACATGAGAACCAAAAACAGCAAGAAAACAAATCAATAAACTATTGGATATTTCTATCAATTTTGAACAGTTCTTCCTAGGGATCTAGTAAGAGTCATCTCTTATTGACCGAGTGCTACTACAAGAGAAAACTACATTTACGGTGATATGTATTTGACTTACTGTGGCTGCGTATCTGAAGGAGTACTAAGTCCGCCACCTGACCAGACAATATGCCTGAATATAATAGAAACTACCATTAATAAGATGAAACTTTTCACGAAATTAATCAAATATTACTACAGGAGGAAACTGGAAGCGTTATTATCAACTTGGTGAAGTGAATCAAGATACCAACCGAAGATTGTACTACTATATTTACTAGCAAGTTAACTTTACTCACCCAGTCAATTCTAGCCCATTCTTTGGTGTATAAGAACCAACTTTGACCCAACTTTCACCCTGTGTATTAAAACACATCTAATATTAACCTCAATGCATTACCACTGTCACAACCCAAGAGATGGACATCGAGACATCTCTTATTAATCCAGGGCTAATACAGAAGAAAACTTGACTTAATGAATAAAACTGGCAGTGCTTGGAAACTCTAACAAAACGCATTTTTCTACACCACCAATATTTAACGAAAAAAAATTCCTAAACTATCTTACGTTTAAATTAACAACGTCGTAAATAGGGACTCCATCTTGTTTTTTCGAGAAATATTGTTTAGAACCAGTCGAACTTTCAAATCCATTTTTAGCATTGTCCATTTTTCTCAACTCATTCACCAAATGTTTACGGAGTACTTTGCGATTTGTTTTCTGTAATATGAATGATGCAGCTTAAGATACACGAACATATATATATA
>JAOBYK011110863.1:0-23073 GCA_025434845.1 Phenganax subtilis | reverse complement strand
TATTGCAAAGCTTTTCCTTAAGCGTGTTCATCAGCATTTGCCGGTAGAAACTTTGCACTATCCTTGGATCCCTAGTTGATGTTATTTGTATGCTGCCACTTGAATTTGTAATAAAATAAAAGAGGTGTTAAGTTACTTGTGTGTGCTGTTGCCACTGGAAATTTTGAGACTTGCATTCATGGTCTATTAATGGCATGAATTTCTTATCAATAAAATATGCAATTGAACTTGTGTCGAGCTATCGCTAATGGATGGGGTAATGTTGGATTCAGCTGTTGAAGTTGATTTTCACGGCCACAAGAAAGGCATGTGAGGAGTGGTTATTATATAATTGCCATCATTTTAGAACTGGATGATTGCACTGGTCAAAGGAAAATCCCCAATCAAAGCACTACAACAAAAATGCATGCCTGCAATGAAAACTAATTATGTGAATGTGATTTCCATTCAGTAAGCAATCATTTAATACTACATCTTAATCTTAGGGTATCATCTGTTTTTACTATTTAATTAAAACACCACAAATATTATAGTAATGACTGTTGGTTAATGATCAGATTCATTAAGCATATAAAGTCAACTCATTTTGATGAGCTAAAAGCAATTCTTGTTGCTGATGGGCCTTCAAGGATGGATGATATACACTGCAGTGTTACCTCATCTGTAGTAAGCCTTGAATACTATGGCTGGATTAAATTATTCTAAACATACCGAGTACAGGGAAACTTGCCATGTTCTGAGTTACAGAAGCATTCTGTTCACACAAGTATCAAAATTTGCCACCACAAACTTGGGCATGTACTCTATAGAAACTTTTGTTCATCATATGTTGAAATAAGCCAATGCACAATGAATCTTTCATGCTAATCTACGCTGTTTTAATTTGTTAAACCAAGCACACCAGATCTCACAATAGCACTGTCTCAAGGTGTTAATAAGTGATAGAATAGTAGAGAACAGGAAACATGCATTGACATTGACATTTTCATATTCAACAGAGCAAGTCACGATCAGCTATCATTGTATACAAATAAAATATAAAGTAAAATCCTTGTTTTTGTGGGCCAAACACAGCATGTTACACACTATTGAAGGGGGCACAGTATTTTGCTAATTGCTGTGCAAATGCTGGTTTTTCCTTGGCAAGATTTAACACAGAAAATGACTGCTATGGCTTTTTTACAAAGGCCACTACAATACTAATCTATAAGAAATACAGAGAAAACGTTGTTAGTCAAACTGTTTCATAACCAACTGAAGGCAATTTGAATGTGGTACTTACCTAATTTGGTTGATATAAAAAGAGAAAAACCAAACTCCTGCGATCTAATAATGTACAAAAATAATTTTACTTGTTTTCAATTCCATATTTTGATGATTTTGTCAAATTCAGTCAATTCTGCGATATTATCTACTATGCCACTTCTTCAAACTACTGACTGGAGTAATGGCAGACAGCCAGATTGTTTATCACTCTTTGTTCTGTGACTGAGAGCTCAGTGGTGTTCAAAAATTGAAACAGAGTCACCAACTCAATAACTCAAGGTAATTATCATAATCCTTTGCAATCTAATATATAAATAACTTTTAGAGTGTTCATCTGCAAAAGTATGTTGAAACATTTAAAGGTGTGTAAACAACCGTTTAAAAATTTATGCAAACAAGCATAACATGTTCTTCCATGTGCGTATTGCCTTTTTACAACTTTACTTGCATAATAACATTCTTTCGTCATATAAAGTTACATTTGCTTTCTTTGGCTGTACCTGTTATCATAGTTATATCAGTGTCTCCGCATTTTGGATACACCCGTACTCACATCCCTAGTGATTTGGGTTTCCTGGTACTCAATTCACTAGTGATTTGGGCTCCCCAGCAAAATGACCGTGATTTGAGTATCCCTACCAGACCACCCTTCATGCACGTATCCCCTGGAATACTCATATCCCCAGCTCAAAATAGTGATATATAAACAATCTCAGACACAATGCAGTTAGAGATTGTGTGTATTTCATTGTTATTATTACTATTAGAAGATTTTCAAGAGAAAAGAAATGGAAATGTAATCTTCAACACACTCTGAAGAAGTAAAAGACTTCACGAAGATTAACTTATCGTAAATACATCACTCCTATTGTAGGCACTTGACCTTTATTCTAGTTCCTAATCTTTGAGCTTATTTTACATTACTGCATGAAATGAATCAATACATCATCTGTATTCCACTTTTTGCATGTACAAAGTTGTGTTATTTGCAAATCAGCAAATGCCATTGTTGCTTAGTGCACAATTTCCAGTTTGTTAATTTTCCCACATGTTTTTAAAGTGGTAGTCTACTTGGGCTGCTTGCAAGCTGCAAATGCTTTCCAACTGTTTCTGCCCTAGTCTGCTCTAGTCGTTGTTCTGCATTTAAACTCATCATTCTATCTTAAAATAGTTGTTTTAATTTTTAATGGCTGTAAAAAGAATACTTTATCATTATCTGAAAGCTGATGTCAAGGCATAAATATTGACTTTTCATTCACCCTTACAGAGTTTTTCAGTGTTTCGGGTATCCCCACTAGCGGTACAGCAGGTTACCCAAATCACTAGTGATAGAAATACAGGGATACCTGAAAGGCAGGAATACTCATATTACTGTGACACCTTGGTAGACATATTCTTACTAAAACTGATACCCATAATTATATTATAGAAACAAATGTCTCAGCATGCGTGACTGAGTTTTAGCTATCATTTGCAACTATGAAGCCTTGCTCATGCTTGCCAGTGAAAAAGCAACTGAAGGGGGTCCTAATGCAATAGGATCACATCATCAGTTATCAAGCTACATGTATTTAGAGCTCATCCACCTTGCAGCTGACATTTTGGCTGTGACAAGTCTCTTTTCCAAAGTTTTCCGATTCAGGGATGTATGTTTTGGTTCTTTTTGACAAAGCCTATCTGATACTATTTTATCACGTCAAGATATGCATGAGCAATATGGAATTCAAACTGAATTGTTTCAAAGGGAGCTGGCAAGCAAACCTTTCTATCGTGAAGAAGAAACAAGCAGAGAAGAACAGCGTTTTCCACCCATGGTAGATTTTGCTGAATGCCGTTCTGGCTTTTTGCTCTTCAAATGATTAGCAATTGAGAAACAAAGGTGAACAATGTTGAACTGATGATATTAGCCAATGTACAAGTTGTTTGGTAGTGCTATGCAACAGATTCAATAAATCTATCTTGGCATTGATCAGCTTGATAAACTCGTTAGGATCAGTTATGCAAGCATTCCTGTCAACCAGTTTGATTTTACTGCTGTAGCACAGCTATTGTTGAGGGTGGACAAGGGGGGGTCTTGTCACGAAATCACAAAGGACTCTTTCCGATTTCACGAATCACGAAGAAGATAATTTCATTCTCACGATTTTTTAAAACTCTCCAGAAAACATGACAACTGCATGTTGGCACCAGTTTTATTGAGTATAATATCGTGCACATTCTTTTAATGGGAGTGTCAGATTTTTGATATCTCTGACTATGATTTTAAACTAGAAGTGAAAACCTGAACGTCCTTCAGGACAGGCATAAGTTGTTCTTTGTCTTCTGCTTAAAATGTATAAGCTTTGCTGTCAATTCCTGTTGACTCCGATAGCTCATTGGGTGAAGGAACTCGTTTGAATCGAGTGTGGAATGTGTGTCAGTGTGTATAAGTGGTATTCATAGTAATCTATGAAGAGGTGACAAAAGTTTATGTCAACGAAAATTTATGACTAGTTGCATTTGCAGCGGAAAGAATGGGAAATAAGTGGAGCGCAATTGTTTTAATTTTTTGACCATTATTTTGACTCTTTCATTGGGATCGAGTATTGAACCTAAAAAATTATAAATAATGGAAAAATATTGATCAAATTAAGATGCTCAAGCCAGCTTTTTAGGTCTTCACGATTCATGAAATGCAATTTAATCATGATTCGCGTGATTGTATTTCCTTAAATCATGAATCACGATACACAAATAACGCTAATCAGGGGTAACAAAAATACTCTTTCCCCCCTCATTATTGGAAGGAAGTGTAGAAGAATATGCAACTTGAATTTTAACATTATCTAGCATTAACGTTGTTGTGTTAGTTTAACTTAATACTCAAATATAGCATTGGACTGTTTTCCTGCTGTGTAAGGTTTCTTAACTTGCCAAGCAACCAATGTTTATTGTATAGCATTTATAAAATAGTTATCAATTATTTTATGGGGGATGAGGGTCTTGCAATTTGTAATGATTTGGCATTATGGGGGGCAAATTGCATTCTGACTTTCAGAGTCCTGGCTAAAAGCCTGGTCGACAGCCACAACTGTAAGCTTGTGCAGTCAATTTGGAAGTATACAACTTAAAAATACAGATTGCGATGACATCTTTGCATTCTCTAATAGAGCAAGATATAATATTCATGTTGTTCTGGAGCATGTGGCATGGTTGAATGTGCGGAAAACGGCATTGTTGATTGTAGTATAGTGTGTTGCAGTGGTGCATAAGTATACTGAAGACGTTGACTCACATGCAGCTGTCAAGGTTACTTTGTACTCAATAGCCAGGATTTAACAGAGTGTAGCAGGTGAAATTTTGCATTGATCTCAGAAACTTTGCACTTTTCTGGATATCTCTAGTTTATATTTTGTGCGCCTATCTAATCAGGTGGGACATTACATACACACCTTCCTTATCCTAGTGAACAACCCACGTGATATCTCCACACACCAGCCATTGTGTGCGTCCTCCATCAAATGGGTATGCTAATATAAATCTGGATGGCTAATCAGGGATTTGAATCATGTGCTCTTTCAGAACAAACACAAAAAAGCCATAAAGGGAAAAAAATCAACAAAAATTGTAAAAATAAAAAAAATCGTTTTACTTCAAATATTCAAAACTCAAATAAAGTTTGTATAGAATGTTGACATGGAAAAAATCAAAATATCAACGAAAGTCACAAAATGGGGGGGGGGGAACGTCACGAAATTGTGAAAAGTTTGGTAGTGATCATGTGAAAAGTCAGAAAAGGATCATGGAAAAAGTAGAAATATTGCGGAAAAAAATTTTAAAAATCACACTTTTTTTCACAAAATGATGTGATATAAGTGTAATTTTGTACATTTTATAGGTCTTAATATGCGAAAGACTATATTCAAGAAGGGATTACTATTTTGCAATTACGATGGAAAGAGCTTTTATGGTAAGATGGTATCTTGTTTTGAATTACAACTATTGTACAACAGGTAATATATTGTTGTGAGGCTGTTGCTTGGGGATTAGCTCTATTTTGCTCTTAGATTTGATAAAATTATTAGAATCTTTTGACAATTGCCACAAGCTACATGTACCTTTCAATCTTTTGTTTTGCTCTTATGTTCACCATGGCAAATGAAGTAGGGAAGTTGGTGATTACTTTAGGCCCCTTACAGTTATGCATGGGAAACTGAATTTCAAGAAAAATTTACTACACCCACATTGTGTGGATCTTTCACACATTTTTGTCGTAAAAACAAAAGAGCGTGTCATTTAAAAAGACTACAAAACTCTCCGAACATTGCTTAGTTTTATTACAAGAATTAAGAAATACTACTTAAGATGTTTGTATAGGTAAAACGTTTGCGAGGGCATTGTAAAATTTTTCAAAAGCTTTTATTCAACCACAGGTTTCAAGTTTTGATGGTTGTAGTGCTGGAGATTCTGCATCTGTATAAAATATTTTATGAGTCAGCGATGGTTTTATATGTGGCAAATTCGGGTATTACACTTGACATTTTACCACCTATGTTCGCATTTTACTCATTAGTTTCATTCATGAGCCATCTTCAAGTTTTGACTAGGGTGCTTAAATTTTTATTACATTTTATATATTTCAATCTTTGAACAATTCTGTCATCAAGTGGAAATCTTTCCGCAATATTTTAGCTGTTAAAAATTGCACTAGACTGATGGCGTCATACTCTATTTATATGTGAAATAAAAAAGATGGGTCACCAACTTCGTTTTTCAGTCACTGACAATTTTAATGTAAATTATCATGTATATTCTCCTCATCTTGCCATGGCAACACTGGTATTGTCAAAACTGAGTTCCAGACACTGACAAATATAATCTAGACTGCTTCCTTTTATGCTTTTTTAACTTGCTGTTGTGTGGTCAATTGAAAGTCACGAAGACTGACGAATATGAGGGTAAACGCTAAAAGGGCACTTTGCTGACTCCTCAAATAAACAACAGTGTGAGCTCTTAGAGAAAAAATGCAATGGACAGCAAGCTACAGTACCAAAGTTTATCTACATTTTTGCAAAAAGAATCTGTATCTAAAGTGTTATTCTTTCATCTACTTTTTTTCATTGTCTGTTGTGTATATGGATGTTGTCTCAATAAAAAATAACCAACATAGTTTTATCAAAAGAAAAATAAATGTTGATATGCTAAGTACCAATGAAAGGATGCTTTGTTTTCCTTTTTAATAGTCGAGGTTGGCTGCTTCAACAACCTGAAGCAGCGCAACGTAGCATTTCTACAAATTCAGCGAAGACAAACCAAGCTAATTAAAAAAACTACATTTTAATATGTTTCTGTGAAACTTTTTGAAGCATTACAGTAATACACAAAATGTTAGAAGCGTACTCTACCTATCTGAATTGATGCACCAAAGCTTAAAGCAAAAGGCCATAGATGAAGCGAAACAACAGCATAAAAATTGAACAAACTACACTCTCCATTTATCTAACAAAACTTCTTTCCAACAAAAACTCAACAAAAACAACAAGTGCTTTGTTGTGAAATCTTCGTGCTAAAATAAGAGTCAGTAATACTGGTCACAAGCCAACTTCATGAGTAAACACACATAATTTCAGCTATCTTGCAACCGTGAAGCAAGCATTCTAAAAGTATACACTGTATGCCAGTGGTCTAATTGCTCTTTAGACATTGGAACTTGCTCCCAAAAGAGGAAAGAATGTGCTATTGACATGACTAAACTACTATTCTAGAGGAGTTTGGAATGTCAGCCCAACCATAAGGAGCCTCTTGAACATGCATACTAATTGTACATGATAAATATGAATTGCATAGATTGTTTTTTGTCTTTTATCTACTAACTCTCCACCCATGCAAGCGCGACATTCATTACACAAGATAGCTTTCACAAGGACAGCACATGACTTACAAACTGTATATCTTGGATGCAGATCTGCTGAAGTGAATATGCCTTGAAAATGTTTGTTTCATAACAGTATCATTGGAGAACAAGAAGGTAGCTTGCCAATATCACGAAAGTCCTTGTCAATCCTAAATATCTAAAAGTGACGAAAGATATATTTGCGACTAAACGCTGCTGCGATGTTCAAATATAACTGGAGTTGTTCCAATTGGTCAATTTTCTTAATCAACCAATCATTGTAAACGGTCGATTAATTGCGATTGAACGCTAGAATCAAAGGTTTATAAATGGAGTAAACAATGCATTTTTTTTTTGAAAATAAAACATGGTGTTATGTAGCTTTTTAAGTTAAGTTCAGAAGTTTATGAAATCTATTAAATTTACATTTAAAACAATATCATGCAGTAAACACTTTATATTGATTGTTACTCTAACTAAGGCGAGGAAAAATTGGTATACAATGTAGAATGTGGGCGGTAAAAAACAGTGATTAGTGTTGTTGCTTTGGAAAGTTTCTACCAGTTATTTTCCTTCAAAAAATTAAGACATCGGCAATAGCTGGTTTATGGGCTTTCTTCTTAGAGAAAAAAACATTGATTGTTGCTACTTGTAATCAATTGCGAAAAATATAATCAATCGCTTAAACAGGATAAGTTGTAAATGTAACTGCTGTTATAGCGTGGCTCTTGAAAACCCTTTGTCTTATCTACAAACTGTGCAAAATAAATGTCTTATTTGTAACTGAAAAAGACAATTAAAATATCAAAATTTTCAGGAACTTGTGGAAAGAGTCTGTATAATATGCTTTGAAACTAACTTATGTCACTCATAGACAGATTTAATAGCAAAAAAAAAACAGATTCTTTACCACGGGCTTCATGTAAGGCAGTTCTTTTCAGTTTTACAAGATAACTGTTTTCAAGTAGAAATAAGAATTATCACCATAGCTATGAATTTTTTGTGTATTTTCAAGATTTCCAGCTCTGCGAGTTTTGTTTTGTAGAAGCTGCTTAGTTACTATTTTCTAGCATTCACAAATCTCTACAACAGCTCCTCCGAAATATCTCAAATTTCATAAAACCAGAGCCCTCTATAGCGCAAAAGTTGAAACAGTGGGCATGAGGCGAGCACGGGGGTGCTATCGTTGTTCCTACTTGAGACGCTAATATTTGAAAAACAATCGCAAATCTGCTCTGAGGTGATAAATATTGAAACAGCATCGGTTACACTCATTTTTATTTTGCCATCAAGGTAGGAAAGAAATTGGCGAGTTTGGCCATGTGATTCCATTTGGCCAGTTACAGTGCAGACAGGATAATAGATGTCCCGACTCTTGCACTGTAGAGGGCTCTGTGTGAAACTGTTGAGAGCTGCCTGAACAACTGCCACCACTTGCAAAAGCCCATTTGTGGGTTAGCGGTAACACCTTTCTTGTAATGCCCACTTGCTGCATTGAGATTTGACAAAAACTACTATTATGTTGAATTGTTAGTTCATGATTATCACAGGGACCAGTGCTTGTTGGCAGTCACCAAGGCGGAGTAGATATAGAGAAAGTGGCTGCTGAACACCCTGAAGCCATATTTAAGGAACCTGTTGATATTCACAGAGGTAATATGTCTTAACAACCTTGCATATGTAATGTGTCACACACTGGTATAAACTCAAATAGACTTTGTTTACCATATGAAGTTTATATTTCAACTTCGTCTTTCTTAGCAGAAACTTGTCAGCAACCTATCAGTTTTTATGCTTGCGCCTGATGTTTGTTAATTAATATTCTTTACATAAATCTGATAAACATTTCTCTTCTCTGAAACAGACGCTTCCTGGTGTCTACTAATTTTTATCCGCTTAAAGGATAAGAGTTCATAACCTTTTTGGCTAACAACAAAAAAAAACACAATAAGAAGAGTGAAACAACTGTTTCACAACTGGATAAGGTCCAGACCATGGTTAATATACTTTACTTGATTACATACTCCTTGTGCAAGTGTGTACAACCATTCGTGGTCTTCCTTTTGAAGAACATTGCTATAGTGCACATGAATGTGTGCATTATAGTAATCTTTTCTTTTTTACACCACTTTCATTCTTGCAAGAACATCTTCATGCGCCTTATCCTAGGTTTTTGGGATGTCCTTCACATACGCATTTCCCTATTTTGTACTTTCCGCTCCTGGAAACATTATGTCCAATGGAGGTCTTACTTCTCTGCCAAAAGTCATAAAATACAGCCTTTGTTGCAAGGATTCTTGAACACTTGAATAATATGCTACTATGACTAACTACAAGCACTCATCTTAGTTTTTTGATTTTCATCCACATACTTTGATAACATTGCTTCCAGGGTTCGGTTGAAAGGCTCAAGCAATCCATTGCACTGAGAGTGGTACAAAGATGCTCTCATTTTATGGATTTGTAACAAGTCACAGATTCATTGAATTAGCTTATCTTTAAATTACAATCCCAGTCTGTATGAAGTTACTCTGGTACACCCTAACGACAAACTTACTCATCTACAAACACCCCCGCTACAGTTGATGCTTCTTGGTTACATAAGGGAAAAGCTTTTGTCCGGCTGGTAATATAAGCACAAAGTTGTGAACAATACTTTGGAAGAGATGATGCGAAACAAAAATGACCATCAGGGTTAGTCCATTTTTACTCGCGACTAACCAGGCGCATGATTCTTGTTCTTGATCGTTTCTTGCATAGCATTGTTAATTGGTTCCACAAGAGTGCCACAAGTCTTAATGCTGTGGCAAAGGTCTAAAACAAGGGGGTACTAGGGATTTAGGACAACAAGCTGCAAACTTCTACAGGTGCCATCGTTTTACTCCCACATGATACAAAATTCTGTTTTCTGTTATAAATCTCTGTCAGTTTGACCATAAGACATGTAGCTCGGCTACTCCCTTGGCTATCTAGTGAAACTGGTCACTCTTCTTCCACAATCTCTCCATCAATGGAGCTAAAGCATCCTCACATTCCTACCAACAATACTAAAATCCATTCTGTGCTATAAATCTTTGCTAGTTGGACCATAAGACCAGCAGCTCAGCTATACCATTTGATATCTACCAAAAGTGGTCTCTCCTTCTTGTACGATCTTTCTATCAGTGGATGTAAAGCTTGATCACTTTGTTAGGGTTACCTTACTTGGTCTTTGGAAAGTCTGGGATTTGATAGATGGGATAGATAGTTTACGCATTGTTGCTTTGCAGCATAAGCTGAATTGCACATCTATTTACAATGATTTTCGAAAGTATACTGTATGTATAGGTATGTTACCCTAAACTCTATTATTATGACAATCAAAGTTTACTTTTCTAGTCTGTTTTTTTCCTAGCCTACCCTGTCAACTTTCCCTGTAGGAGGAAACCGGAGTACCTAGGTAAAACCTACGACTTTCTGTAGGTTGAGGATTCTTCGACCATCTGTACACCCACTGACATGACTTCTGCTCTGTCAATATTTACGTTCATTTCATTCGTGGTTGCCCTACCTGCATGTTCGGTCTTTTCAGGACTTTCCTCAATACTCAGTCTCCTGGATAACCCATTTGTATTACCTTCATTACTGTGTTTTCTCCCAGGGTGGTGCATAACTTGGAAATCAAAACTCAAATAGAAATTCAAGCCATCAAGCTATTTGATCAATGAGTGCTTTGAGATTCTTCCAGCATTTTAGGGGGCTGTAGTCTGTTCTTCCTGCAAACTACTCACGATACATATAGAGTTGATAGTGCTTAATTGATTCGTCAATAGCCTACCATGCATTCTCGTGGTTTCTGGTATATAGTTTCTGGTTTTGACTGTATCATGCTGGTACATCCGATCACTCGCTTCTCTCTTGCCACCTAGACTTACATCACTTGCATCAGTGTTGAATATGAAGTTCTCTCTTAAATGTGGATAAGCTAGAATAGTAGGTCTGATCAAACATTGTTTTAGCTCAAGGAAGACTTCTTGACTTGCCCCACACCAGTAGAACAGCTTGTTTTTCTCACTCAGTTGATTCACTGGCAATGTAATAGTGGCAAAATCTCTATAAAATATCAATAATAAGATGTAAGACCAACTAAACTGCGAAGATCTTGAACAGCCGTCTGGACTGGCCAATTCACAATTTCTTTAATCTATGTGGGATCACTGGCACACCACTCTCCAGTACATTGTGTTCCAGGTATACCACGTCTGTGTGAAGGAACATGCAATTCTTCAGTTTCATTTTCAAACCAGCATCTCACAATGATAACACACCTCATAGTCTTGCAGTCTCTACCATAAATAATGATATTATTGACATATACGAGTCATGTTGACCATTGCCATTCCGACAAGATATGCTCCATGAGGTCATGGAATGTGCTGGGTGCATTGCCAGGACTTAACAACCTAAAGTTGATCTCGTGCAGTCTTTCATGCATAGTGAATGCAGACTTCTTGCTATCATTTGAAGCAAGCCATTGGAGCAGCCCACAGCCTAAACAACTTCCAGATGACTCATTAATCAAACATGATCTTCACCATGGCTTCCAGTTCTTCTTTCATTGACCAGGAAAACGGCATCCATGTTGGTGGATTGATGAATGATCACCAGTGTTGATTTTGTAACCAATATCACAGAAACCACTTGGGAATACATCGTGAAACTGAGTTAGTAGATGCTTGATCCCTACCTTAACTGGCTCAGTTAAATGAGTTATGTCTCTCATCAGTTGGTTTTGCTTGCATTTTCTTGATATTCTTATCCTGATTATGTCTCACATCACCAACATCATCTACAGGAAGGGTTTCAAACATTTTAAGCTGTCATTTAAAGTTCTAGAAAGCTAATGTTCGAACGTGAAAAGAAAGGAAAATTTGATGCGCAGCAAGCTCATCTGGAAGCAGCAGCATATGTAGTGCATGAAACTTATGTTATTAAAGTTTTTGGACCTAGACCAAGCTGTGGGAGTGCGAACAGGACTTAAAGTCCCATGCATGGCTTTCTTGCCATTTTACGTGGCCCAACTGGTAAACTTTCCTTGTGGGAGGAAAATGGAGTACTTGGAGAAAACTCAGGACTTCTACCAGAGCATTGATTTCACTCTTTTCACAATAAAATTAGGTTAGTCTCACTCTTACATGGTCACTCACTGAGAATCAAGCTTGAAACCTTCCAGGTGAAAGACAAGCGCACTAACATTTTGCCTCAGAAGCCTTTCATTTTGCTTGCTATTTTCACTTTGCTTGATGGCTTCTACTTCACTTGCAAATTAGCAGTTTTGTCAAACCACTTTGGGTGAGGTTGACGAACTTTTAAACAAAACTCACAGTGGTTGAGGGCATACAGGAACTGGTCTTTGTATGATTAATCACAGGATTTAACGTCAATGACTGGATATGCAAGAATGGAGGTATGAAAAATTCTTTAGGCAAATAAGTTCTTCAGATATTTCCCATCTTATCACTTGCAATTCCATCTTGTGCAAGCTAGCATGCTGCATTGTAGAAAAGCAAGTGGCCATTGCAGCCGTTAATTCATCCTAATCATCCTTCAAGGTAGCTGAAAGGTCATGGTACAGCTGTTGTTCTTTGTTTTCAAACTTGCTGTCAAGAAAGCTCTTTCCCAGTTTTTAGTGTTCTTTAGTGTTTAGCTCAAAATTTGTTGCCCAGTCTACCCAACACCAATAAACTGATATGGATTTTATTTACTCTATGAAATCTCAATAAAATTTATTACCTTTTACATTTCAACTCCGTATCTCCAAGACTGAAATATGATAACATCTTGATGACTTTTATGCTTTCGTTTCCTTGTGTGATCCTTGTGTGATGTTTTTTATACACCTTCCTTCTGCTTTCAATTTTCACAAAAACTTTTGTTCGAGAGAAGATGATGTGTTGTGAAAAAAGATATGTTATATGTCACTGCGAAATTTTACCCACCTACACTTGGGCAGATTATCACCAGTACTGCACAAATCTTAGCTGAATTTAACTGGGGTATGTATGTGCATTGTATGGGCAAAGCTATGTTTTTTTTTGAAATAACAATGTCTCATGCACATATAAAATCTTAAATATATGTACTTGGCATTTGAATCACAGTATTGTAATTTCTCCATTTAGCCTTGCATGCCTGGTAAGCCTAACTATTGGGCCTTCAAGAAACACTTGTGCAATCCAAATGTAGCCATATTTCCATCTCATTATTCTCATCAAATTTCCATTATCTAGCAGCTTGATTGATTTTAGGACCCAAGAGGCAGTGCACTTGTTATGTTTCCGGTACTATGGTGGATAAATTCAGCGATTGGTTTTCCTTGTTTGCAATTCAAATTTTTTCCAGCATGATGAAAATCTCTGTGTCCTTTCACCCACAGGAAACTGTTCGCATATCACCTATATGTGAATTGTCCAAAAATTTTCTGTGCTTTGTTACCCACTCCAATGCATTTTCAAAGGCCCTATCCCCAATGGTGATTGTCAGAGCATTCTTCTTCATTCTAAAGGATATGTGATGGAGTGAATTCACTTTTTTGAATGTCGTACACTTTCAGGCATCTTTTATTTATATTTTCAATTTTACCATTATCCTCTCGTTTGCATCTTGCAATGGGAGACAAATCACAATGAAAACTGCCAAAGTAAACAGCCTTAATGCCTGTTTTCCACTATGCACATTTGTGTTTGCAAAACATAGCAGAAACTCTTCCAATGTGATTAGCTTGCACAATATCTCACTACAAATGAGCACAAGATAATCTAATCACGTTGCTTGATTCGGTTTTGCTCAGCATCATACGAACAAATTTCCGCAGTGGAAAACGTGCTTTCCACACAAAAGCTTCAGGCAATGTGGAGAAGAGTTTTAGTATTTGAATTATACTCATTCAAACTATAAACAGGAGATTTGCAACTTAAAGTATAAAACTGCAGTACGTGCACTGTAAGCTGTAATGTTATATTGGTTTCTTTTCAGGATTAAGTATTGAACAAGCAATGAATTTTGCCAAAACAATGGGTTTTTCACAAAGTTGCATACCTGCTGCTGCTGATACAATGATGAAATTATACCAAGTCTTTATTGAGAACGATGCTTTGTTAATTGAGATTAATCCAATGGCTGAAGATGCTCTTGGAAGAGGTACTCTGCGATGTTGTAATTTGTAATGGCAATAAGTGTGCAGTTTAGGCCTTTGTCTTGTTATTTTATAGGCTGTGGGCATGAGCATCCAAAATTTGTTGGAAAACGGATTCCGATGTACCCCTCATGGAACTACATAAATTTTACATGAATTGATGGATAAAAACGTACTTTATCAGAATCCGTTGCTCCCCCAGCAAAGCAGGTGCACAATTCAGAAAAGAGTCCCTCCAAAGTTCGCTAGTTTCTTGCTTTGAGATATTGAACTGCCATTGTTTCCGTAACAAATGCGCATATGCTTATCAGTGAAACTCACACTGCGCACGTGCAAATAGGAAAAATGGATTTTCCATTTGGGTTTTCAGTGGTCTTTCCCAATTCCACTGAAAAAAAAATCATGAAATAGAACTGAAACTTTGTAATATTGACAAATAAATACACATGCATTAAATATTCTTCAAATCACATTGTGATTTTGGTTGATGATATGCTAACTCGTTTCAATTAATTAGCTATTGCTTCAAAGTGCCGTCTTAGGGTACATTAATTTTACTTTACATTCAAATCTTAATTCAGCACAAATTTGCATGAGATAGTAAAACCAGCCAGTACAAAACAGGATGGAGAAACTATCTATTTTCACATAAAGTTCACATGATCAAGGAACAAATTGTATATTTTTCTAAACTAAAGCATTCATTCTATTTAAGAAACGTATTCATTATTTCTAGTATTTGCTCATACGTTTTTCTGGAGCCATTTATTCAAAAGGTGAATAGCACTAGCCACTGGATAGTGATTTTTTGTGGCTTTCTTAAAATTTTCAATAGTTGCTGTAGTATAAAACTGCGATTGAGTTTTATAAGTTAAAGTAGTAATTTTGGTATCATTGACCAAAATGGAAATTTCAAAAATTTTTGTCCAGTTTTGTGAACGTTGAAAATTTAGTATCTGATGGATGGGATCTGCCTCCCAGATATGAAAACATTTGCTTTCATTACAAAACCACATTTGCTTCCAAAAAGGCAAAAACAGGTCATACCAATTTTGAAAAAGTTAGACAAAAACTCTTTCTTCGTTTGCCGAGGCTTGTCAGACGACATGACATCCGCAACATTGGTAAGACAAAAAGGATGACAACTACCTTTGCACAATTGTGTTTGCCAGTTTTTCCTGGAGTGTGAGGAATATTTCTATACACTCCTAGTAGAACCTCTGCTTGAGTCTTTAATATGTTATTGAACAACTCCTCAAGATATGTTTGGCGCTTCTTAAATTGCGCTTTTCTTAAATATATTGTATGGGCACTAATCTTGGATTGGGACCGATGGTTCCATTCATTCCAACCATCTTTTCCAACCATCTATTCCAAAGGACACAACCGGACTGCACCAGTAAAAGATCTTTTTCTGAGAAAGGAACATGCCCAGGCACCAACTTGAAATTCATCATAAAAAGATAAATAAGAAGTCCGGCTTCGTGCTTTGGAAGCAGAGGTTTTTCTCAAAGTGTATAGAAATATTCCTCAAACCCCAGGAAACACTGGCAACACATTTGTGCAAAGATAATGCTCATCCTATTTGTCTGACCAATGTTTCAAATATCATATCATCCGACAAGCATCAGCAAAGAAAGAAAGAGTTTTCACTAACTTTTTCGGTATATGGTATGACCTGTTCTTGCCTCTTTGGGTGCAAATCCTGTATTTGTAATGAAAGCAATTGTTTCCATATGTGGAAGTCAGATTCTATCCATCGGATAGTAAGTTTTTCAACATTTACAAAAGTGGACAAAAAATTCCGAAGTTTCCATTTTAGTTAACGATACCAAAATTACTTTAATCTATAAAATTCAATTGTAGTTTTTTGCTACAGCGATTATTGAAAATTTTATGAAAGCTACAAAAAATCGCTATCCAGTGGCTAGCGCTATTCACCTTTCAAACAAACGGCTTCAGGAAAATTTATGAGCAAACATTAAAAATGATGAATATATCTGCGACAATGTTTCTTAAATAGAACCAATGCTTTAGTTTAGCAAAATATATATTTTGTTTGTTGATTGTGTGAGTTTTATTTGAAATGGATAGTTTCTCCGTTCTGTTTTTTATTGGTTGCTTTTACTATCTCGCGCAAAATTGTGCTGTATTAAGATGTTAAGGTAGAGTAAAATTATTAATGTACCCTAAGACAGTATTTTCAAGGAACAGCTAATGAATTGAAACCAATTAACATTTCATCAACCAAAATTACCATGTGATTTGAGCAATATTTATTGCTTGTGTATTTATTCATTGATATTACAAAGTTTCAGTTCTATTCCATGATTTTTTTTTCGTGGAATCGGGGAAAACCACTGAAATCCCAAAGGGAAAATCCATTTTTCCTATTTGCGTGTGCACAGTGTGAGTTTAGCTGCAAAGTGCATGTGCATTTGTAGGTGAAACAATGGCGCTTCAAATATTTCAAAGTGCAAAAGTAGCAAATGTTGGAGGGACTTTTTTCTGAATTGCGCACATGTTTTGCTTGGGGGGGGCAACAGATTCTGATAAAGTACGTTTTTATCTATTTATTGATGCAAAATTTATGTGGTTCCACGAGGGGTGCAACGGAACTGCATCTTTTGCGTGCTCATCAATGAGCTATATAATACCTCGAGAGCGTGCTCCAATCTTGCTTCAGTCAAAAAAGTAAAGCCAAAAACATGGTGGATTTTGACAAAATATAGTGCCGTTGCCAAGCGACAACATCCCTATTTTCCATGGAAGTACCGCTGTGCTAGGCTCACTCTGAGCCCATGACAAAATCAACCCCCCCTGGATTTTTGTCAAATATTGTAGTTTTTGTACGAAATTGTTGATATTTTCCGACCAATTTTTGACATGGATTTGCAACGACAAAATGTTTGTTTAACGACTTGAACATCATTTCTGCACATGGAAAGCATATGAAGTTTGTCATTTGTTGAGGAAGACCAGATTTGAAGCAGAAATATGCAGGTATAATATGTGTATTTTACAAACTCAAACCTCATGGCAAGGGCCCATATTTATTCCAAGGAAACAACGTGTGTTCATTGTTTTTATGGCATAGACTCTTTAGGATTTGATAAAATAAGATCTTAAGACTCGATATTTGAATAGCTTGGTTAGACTGAGCCAGGATTAATGTTTTGGCAGATTAAGTTTCAAAATGTGTTGTTTTTGCAGTTGACTTCCTTCATATTTTTTAAAAATGCAGAGCTTCTTTTGGTTGTGTTATTTTATTTTGTGCTAAAGGCCAATTCATTTCTTTAACGACATTGTATGGCATTTTCCAAATATTCTGGTCCAGTATTACATAAAATTCTTTATTATATGTTGCAGAGTGAAACAAAAATCTTGGACTTGGACACAGAAAAAAGTCTTTGGAAATTACACATAAAATTCAGTTGGCTCACAGTAAATCATTCTGATAAAGTAGAACAAATAACAATAATAATGAAATTGTTCAACTGAAATTATTTGAACATTTAAAGATTTATTAATGTATATGATTTACATCACATTTGATATAAGTTGTATTTACAATTTTATTATTTACCATGAATTTAGATATTTGTGTTTTGTTGTAAATTAATGCGTTCTCAACGACTCAGTCACAATTGTCTTGTCACAATTTCAAAAAGAAACATTACCAAAAGTAACCGACAATACTACAAATACTCAACTCATAGACAGAGAGAAGAATATAAATTATAATCTATCCAAAACATTTATGTAATCTGAAAGTCTTTGATATATTAATAAGTGCAATTAGCCTCATTGGCTCCTGTGACACAATGACTTGTAAGAAAAGAGTATTTCATCAACAAGCTGTTCAGGTGACTTGTACTGTACATCATTCCAAATATGCACATATTTCATCCTACCATTTTAGTATTTTCTGACAAGAAATTTGCCTCTACAAGCATACCTTTGAGCTGTATCAATGTAACACTTGTACCTGCAACATTCTCACTACTCCCCTGCTGACCTACCTCTGTATTAGTACTCGTTCCCTGATGAAGTAAATCAATCTATTAACCTTAAACTGAATTATCTACCTTATTTAAATTTAACCATGGATGTTTCATGGAGATTTATCTTACTTTTCTAGTGCAGTTGGTCTGAGCAAGTAAAATTAAACAGCAAACAACAATTTGACCACACTCTGTAGTTTCTCAGACTTTTGGTGAAGTAATCAGTGTTAGAACACATGGTTCTAATCAAAACTAGCACTAGGTCTAGATTGAGATGAATGGGAAAACAGATTTCTTGGACAATGATCCAGACACAAATAAATAGACAAAAAGATTTCTTTGTAGATATGACCACTTGACAATGAGAAAAATTTAATATCAACTAAAACATACCATACAATTCTGAAATATGATTGGGACAGCATTTCTTCAGAATTATCCTGTTGTCAGAGTGCAGTAATGTTTCCTCACTGAAATGCTTTGAGCTAAGAGAACTTCCTTTATGTGGGTACAAATTTCACAGGAGCATGTCTATTCACATTTTCCACCCACTTGGCCTACAACTCACAGTTCATTTCAGCATCTGGGAAGCTACCAAATTTTTAATAATTAATAAACCGACAAGTGTAGTATAGTATAAAACCATGTAAAACAGGGTACATGGAATAAAGCAGGTGAGCCTTGAAAAATTTATATTTAAGTAATTACAAGTTCATGGTGATATTGCTGAAAACAACAATAGTTTGTGTCATATTCTGTCTATGCATATTAATATAGAGTTTTTAAAAAATTTGGTTTTAACTTCAAAACAACCTTTACAAGAGATCACTAAACAATGTATTTTATGAATATTTTGACTTCTTTGCAGTGATATGAATTGCCAGACAAACCAAATTTGTATTCAATAATTAAACTAAAATATTAACAGACAGTTGGACCTTGAAATTGATTAAAAATGTTGATATTAATACCAAACAAACACACGAGAGTACGGTCTCAAAATTTACATATTATTCTGTCTATTTATTTAAACTCTTCAGTACTTACCCCTGAAAAGACAAAGCCTCTTTCCTTTGCCAAGAGGAACAGCACCCAAAGACAGCACAGGTGCAGGGCGTTCTTGTAGTTTTGCGAAAAAAGTTAAATTTTGAACTTATCTAGTATGAACAAGAAAAACGTTTGTGCGAATCCAGGAGGGGTAGGATATATTTTTACCCTAGGATTGCAGTTGGTCAGTGGTACTTCCACAGAAATTAGGGCAGTTGTCGCCCGGCTACTGCGTCGGCATCCGCCATCTTTTTGGCTTCACTTCAGGTTCACAAGCACGCTCTCCAGGTATTTTATATAGCTCAGTGGTGCTCATCCCACGGCCTATTTAGGCCTGTACACATGAGCCGGGCTGGTCCAGCAACCTGGAATAGCAAACTTGCCCAGGACTGTGTTCACACAAACCTACCTAGTTTGATTGCCAAGATAAACTTGATTACAACAACCTTCACTGGTTTCAATAGGTTTTGGAGCATTCTTTGTTCTAAAAACTTGCAGTTTTAGTAATACCTCAGCTAACTCTACATATTATGCAAAATTACTTCCGGTGACCAAGGAAAGATGAAAATTTAGCTTTTATTACGGCCGTCAGGGCGATTACAAGGACAAAAGAAAATTAGGCCTTGGAACATATGAATACAGCAAACATCAATGCAAACGCAGTAATGCAGTAATTTTCGCATCTGTTGAATGTTATGCAGCCCTGTGTCTTTTAGATGATATTTCAACGTTATTTAGACACGTACTTGTCGCAGCTTGTGCTGCTGTCATTGTGGAGAAGCCGTTGGAATTTTTAATTGCTGTTGTTAATATAGCTTCAACAACCTCTTCCATTGTGTAAAAACATCAAGCATTCATTCCTTTGTACTTCATGCTAGTTTTCATTGTGTAGGTTGTTGTTGTCCTTACCTGTCACTGTGTTTGCATAAAGTCCCTAATAGTATATGAGTATGTATCTACAAAATTACTGAAATCAGTGTTTTGTTTCGTCGACTTTGTCCTTTTTGTTGTTTGATGCTTTAGGTCCTTCTTACTGGAACAAAACAGTTCTTGATGATATCATTAATGATTTCCATTCTTTGTGTGAAAGAGTATGTTTTGTACTCGGAAATTTCAATTTTTATGTAGTTCATAGTGATTTACATCTGCACAGTTGAAATCTTCAAGCCATAAGTCTTGAATAAAGTTATTTCGTGCAAGACTGGATTAGGTGTTATGGCAAGTTCTAAATTGATTTCTTCTTATGTAGTTGTGTGCATGGATGCCAAACTAAATTTTGATGACAATGCTGCATTCCGTCAAGAAGCCTTATTCAAACTACGTGATTGGACCCAAGAGGATGAGAGAGAAGTAGAAGCCTCATCATATAATCTCAATTATATTGGTTTAGATGGAAGTATTGGCTGCCTAGGTGAGTGCTGTATATTTCAATGAAATTTGCTTCAATCAAAACTCTGTTGTTGTACTATGACCAACTATGCAACATGCATACTCGTCAGGAACATTTATTCACTAATTTCCTTCATATCATTAACTACTTATACTTATAATCAGTGTCTCACAAAATAAAACAAAATTGAAATTCAGCAAATTGTTGTACACCATACACCAAACTAAACCATTTAATTTTCACATAGCAAGCTAAAAAGGTTTTTTAGCTTTCCTAATGATACTTTGTTATTTTGTAACAACTAGAAATAGCTGAATACTCCTCAAATACATATTCCTGGTCAGAACCATATGTACATTTTTCTGATGTTAGTAATAAAATTGAAAACAAAGCATAATTCTTTGCCAAATGGGTGTTAAAATGGCTACTTTGAATTTAAGACGATCAAAACTGTAAAATTTACATCTTTGTGCAACAGTAGCAATCTCTAACAGACCTAGTTCAATTCACTATTTAACAAAGAAAATTCATACAGTGAGAGCTGATTACCAAACCAAAGGCTTGCAGTGGACCAGTGTTGCTTTTGGAGAGCGAAAGAAGTACAAGAACTCCCATTAGTTATCATTTGTGATTAATCAGCTCTCCAGTTTTAATTGAACTTGACTGTAGATGTTGAACGAATGTGGTTTTGACCGGTTATTTATAGTTGAAGATTAATTGGTCATTTCTCTTGTTTTGCTATTTAAAATTTAATTGTTTACTTTGATATATGATGTAATGTAGTCTGTTGAAGTTCTGTTTTGTGTTCTTTAATACACCTTTATTAGTAAATTTTTTTGGCCATAGTATGTATGCATCTTTATCTTGCTCGTCTGCAATTTTTTATCGACCTAATATTTGCATTATGAATCTATTTTTTTGGGCAGATGAGTTTTGTTTGACCCCAAGTTTTGTCAGACGCACTTGGGTAAATCAATGCAATTGGTACAAATAGACCATACCAGTAAAATGCCACAGCTACAGTATGTTAAGTAGCATTATGGGGCGATCTAGTATGGACATAAATAATGAGCTTGGTTTCTCAGTTCTGTATCTATTTTGCTGTGATTTTATTTTGGGAAATGTTTGTTACAGTTTCTTTGACTTATCCTTAGAAATACCTGGAAAGAATTCACTATTTAGAGTTGCAGCATTAGATTTACTGGTCTAAGGCTTTTAACCATTGACATCCTGGCCTGCATGTGTTTGTCACCAACTAGTAAAGTTTTTTACCTTTGAACCTGGCCTTAACCTGAATGATATATTTTACTTTCATCCTAAGAGTGAACCTAACGATGATTTTAGCAGCAAATCTATAACCTTTATCCTACCAGGAAACCTAATTATAATCTGCACTGGTCTTGACCCTAGCCTTGCCATAAACCTTGCCTAACCTCAAAAGTATCATAAAATCTAGTGTTTGCAATTTTTTCCAAAATTTATTTGTTGATGAGCATTCTAAAAAATGGCACAGCAGGAAAAATTATCCCCGAACAAAGGGCATTAGCCTTAAACTACTGGAAGGAGTGTCATAATTCTTACAGAGAAATTTTAAAGAAATGTCATATCAGTATCACCACCATAGCAAGGATACGTCCAGGGTGACAAAACTGGCAGAAAAGATGTTCATCTGACTTGAAATTGAGAAAAGGACAACCAAGACAAGCAGACGAATGGTCAGTAGGAAAATTGATCAGATGCCTCAAGGATTCAAGGAAAACAAATTCTAATTTTACTGTGAAAACACTCGTTCAAGATAGTGGTCTAACGCTTGAAATGGCTAATTGTAGGACATTCTTGTAAATATTAAAGAAAAACTGCTATGGGCTTTATCAGGCACGAAAAAAAGGCTAAATAGAGCAGGAAGACAGGAAGTTATGCTGGAGGTGCGCGAGAAAAATGAAACGTTCTATGGGCAGTAATCCAATGTTTTGGAATGATGAAGTTGCATTTTACAGCAATGCAGTTTCCTTTGTCTAAAAACGTAACCCATTAAAGAGCGCGACTCTTCCTAAGGCAAGAGTTTGGACGAAAGATCTGAACGTTTTGTTAGTACTGGAAAGGGCTCAAAGGACTTAGCAGTTGGGAAAGGCTGCATTGTTGCCATAGCACATGGCTAGGGTTTGGTACACTGAGCTATATATTACCTGGAGAGCGTGCTCCAATCGTACTCCTGTCAAAAAAGTGAAGGCAAAAACATGGCAGTTTTGGACAAAATATTACGCCAGTTGCCATGACCACGTCCCCTATTGCCATGGGAATCACCGCTGCACAAGGCTCA
>JAOBYK011109752.1:0-23119 GCA_025434845.1 Phenganax subtilis | reverse complement strand
GACTGTCAGTTGTGAATCATCTTTGGAAGTCTATTGTCAACGAACTGTGAATCAATTGCCATGCAAACCTCATTGACCGTCAGTTGTGAATCATCTTTGGAAGTCTTTTGTCAATCAACTTTGAATCATGTGCCATGCAAACCTCATTGACTGTCAGTTGTGAATCATCTTTGGAAGTCTATTGTCAACGAACTGTGAATCAATTGCCATGCAAACCTCATTGACTGTCAGTTATGAATCATTTAGAAGGCTTTTGTCACTCAACTGTGAATCATTTGATCATTTGTTACCCAGTTGTGCTTTCACTCAGCTTTCTTGCGTTTGCTTTCTTCTTGGTCCTTGAGCTCAGCACTGGCCAGGAACTCAGTGGAGGTAAGGGTTTTCTCAGTGGAGTGAGATGTGGCAACATGAAGTCTGTATCAGATTGTATCAGTCATTCGAACAACAAGTTGTTGTCAAGCATAGGAAGCAAGCAAAGCAAGTGACATGCAGTGCACTTGGAGTTGAGGTCTGATCAGGGACCTTTCATTCGAGGCAGAAGTGTTTGGTCATGGCTGGCATTTGTGATTCACTACTGATCACTATCTTGATGCACTTTTGTCATGGCCTTTGTCATTTGCAACCAAGTGTTGGGTCATGGCTCACTAATTTGATGCCCTGTTGTCACTCCTTATGTCATGGCCACACAAAGTTGACCAATAGTACTTAGTACTTGATGTTGCAGGCCAGCGCAAATGAGCTTGTCTTCGTGCTTGGTGTTTGGAAGGCTGGGGCTGGGTGCTCATGAGAACATGTGTCTTTTGTCAGTCAGTCAGAGCAGCAAGCAAGAATGTATCATGAACGCTGTGGAGGTTGGTTAGTCAAGATGAACTCTTTTGCTTGTCTTCTTGCAGTGCAGTTTCAATGTTCAAATCATTCATCAATGAACCACCATGGAAGTTTCAAGGTTCAAATCATTCATCAATGAACCACCATGGATTAGAGCGTGCATCAGTGATCTTACATAATATAGACCAGCGCACAAAGCATGTTCACATTCACACATAATAACATAATTAATACACATTCACACCACCAGTACTATACAGCACTAATCACTACATTCCATCATTCACTTCACTAACTTTCTTTGATGGCAAATCAGCCTGGTAGCTCTGACAGCGTCGCCATAGAGCTTTTGGAGTGGGATTTGCCGAAGGATTTAGAGCGGTATCTTGGCAGCAAACAGTAGTGCATTCTCAAATTGATGGAACTTGCATTGTTGAGAGGAGTAATAGTCCAGTAGCCTAGCAGCCTGCATTGCAAAGTGTGTGTTGGATGTCCTGCAGGCCTGGTCAACAAGTTTCTTGGCAAGCAGCTGCCCACAAAAGCATTTTCCCTCACTTGACAGTCAAAAGCCAAATCACACCGACTCACATGGCATCCTGTAATTCTGGAGGCTCTATATTTGCTGCACTTTGTAGATCCAAAAGAGGCAGCAGAAGTTTTGACGCTTGGCTTTTAATTCCAAAGGCTGTTGATTGATTGGTGAGACTTGAGCATACTTGGTAAAGATGTCATGTCAATGAAATTGAGTCAATTGACAGTGCAATCATGTCACTTGTCAGGCAAGCTCTCACAAAGAATCCTGGCAGAATCAATAACCCAACAGGCTGGGTTCTCAGAGCGGTCAAGCAACGAATTGAGCAGCCCCTTGCCTTAATAAGGTCCTAGGTGTTGAGACTGGATTCAGGGCCACCATTGTTCTTGAATGTATAGGTTGATGGTTGGCTCTGAGCGATGATGCCTGTGCACTGTAAGTTGGAGTGATCCAAGGTTGAATTTGGCCCTTGGATTCGATGACGAGCAGTACCATAAATGTCACCAGAGCTGGCGAGACCACCAGTGACCTTTATCTAAATTAAATTGCACTGGCTGTGACACTGGCATGGTGATCTATGTACAACACAACTTTGATTTGATCAACAGTGAGGATGTGGGCCAAGTGCTCTCTCCAAGTGGGAGATGGACTCAGTGGCCAGCGAAGGTGGTGGTGGCAGGGTTTCCACAGAGGACAGGCAAGTTCTCCCAGTTCCGCTTGGTGGCTGTGGCCCACCATGACCTTTGCGACATGCTGCCCAACAGGTGCCTGGGACTTCATTGGTGTGTGAATGAATTGAACCATCACTGATCATGTTGATCTGAAGTCAGATTGATTCATTCATGGGGCATCATAGGTACAGCAGTTGTGATGCGAGAACTGTTTGGCACTAAGGGAGAGAGAAAAAGGGAAGTTCAAGGGCAAAGGCAAGGGCGGCTATGGCAGGCCATCTGGACTGGAGGGCTATGTGCAGCATCAGGCTCAACAAACACCCACACACACATTGAAGCGCTCAAGCAAATCAAAATGTTTGAAAGACATAGACAAGCCTAAGATTGAGGGTGTAGCTGGGTTTGGGAGAACTAGCTTGTCAAGAGTGGAAGCTGTAAGACAGGGTCATCAAATTCTGGGCTTAAATGAATGCAAAATGGCAGGTGTGTGCCCATCCAAAATTCACTGCTTGCATGGTCGATATTTTGGAAACTCCGGCAACAGTTGTGAAGCCACTTGGCAATCAAATCATATATCCCAGACTAAGCAGGAGGCCTTGCCATGTCCTCTTTGAGAATCTAGTCAATAACAATGTGGCAAATGTGTGGCACTGTCCCCTCAGGTTCAATTGCTCAGCAGGGTGGCACCGCGCAGCATGCCAAGCAGCTGTGACAACTGGAATCTTGACAGTACCTTGGCAAGCAAATGAATAGGGCAACACTGGTCAATACAGCAGTGACAAAGTGAGTGACAACAATCAGACCTTGGCATGATGTTGGGCATTGCCTCTTTCTGCAGTGTGTGCTTAGGCGGCTGGAGTGCAAGTAATCTGCATGATCCAGGAGCTGAGCACTGATCACTACCAAGACCACATCGAGGCCCAGGAGTTTCTTGCAGGGAACCTGGAGTGGAGTCTTGGCACTGACAGTTGTCGCAGAATGATTGAAGACAAGACTGACCGACCAGCCTGAGTCTGTGAGACACTGACTGACTCAGCTGAAAGTCCAAGGCAATACGTTGCTCAAAACATTTGTTCACGCCATGGCTTCACATTGCCACAGTGGGAGTCCAAGATCAATGAGACAGCCACCAGGTTCATGGAATATGCCCACATGTCCAACAACACGTGTCTTGGTGTCAGTTGTATGAATGATATGTGTCAGTTGTATTGCATCAGTTCAGTTGTATTCTTGCAATAAAATTATCACCATAAGTTCATTGTGGTTGTCACTGTGGCCTAAGCGAGATGTCAGGAGAAACCAGTACGAGAGCTTTTTCAGACCTCCTCCTGATTCTCAGCGCTCAGACCCCAATCAATTTCAAGTGAGCAACCGCCGGCCAAGAAAGTTGCTTGCTTACATCTGTGAAATGAAATTGTTGCTGCTGATGTTGAATGCTATTGTCAACTTGTTTTGTGTAGATCGTCCGTGGTCAGGTAAAACAATATAAGTAATTAGTAGGTGCAGTATGTAACATGAAAACAGTTGCCTAGACCACTGAGGCCAGACCACCTGTTAAAGAAGAACCGCCTCTTCCAGCACCGGCGAATCCACCTCAGAAACATCCACTGCCTCGCGACCGTGCCCGACAGCCACCTGCTCAAGTACCACCTGTTCGAGTACCATGTGTTCGAGTACCACCTGAGCCACCTGTTCAAGCACCCTATCCATGGAGAACAAAGCCTGAGCAGGAGAAAAGGGATGGAACTCACCAAGAGGTGTAGGGATTTGTTTGCGATCTGTGTTGGTTGATATGCAACAGCTGTCAAGCAATGTCCAGGAGACATCACCACCTGAGGTCATCATTGATGAGGACTTATTCATTCACTACTCGTACTCCTTTCAAGCGTGTGAGTAAACTATCTCAGTTAATGGTTATGGCAGGTGACATATGTGGGAGCTAAACAAACAAAGTTGCAGACCAATGTCAGGACCATGAGACAGATCTACATGAAGAGGCAAAGGAATGTGATGACGGCGACAAAGAGGAAGAGCATGAGGCAGGGTAAAAAACAGTGAGCAGCCAAACAAATAGAGTGGCACTGATTAAGCATTGTTTTGACAAAGATGCAGACCATCAGGACCATGCGGCAGAGCTACCAGAGGGCAACGAAGAGCAAGAGCAGGAGGCATGGTAAAAAACTGTGAGCAGCCAAACAAATAGAGTGGCACTGATTAAGCACTGTTTTGACAAAGACGCAGTCCATCAGGACCATGAGGCAGAGGCATGCGGCAATGAGCCAGAGCAAGAGGCAGGGTTACAAAACAGTGTGTAATAGAGTAGCATGTGATAAAAGCATTGTGTTTTGACAAAGATGCAGTCCATCACAACCATGAGGCAGAGGCATGCGGTGACAGCAATGAAGAGCAAGAGCAGGAGGCAGGGTTACAAAACAGTGTGCAGCCATACAAATAGAGTAGCATTTGATTAAAGCATTGTCATTGCCAAAGATGCAAACCGAAAACAGGAGCCAGAGGCAGAAACAACTACTGCCGACAAAGAAGAACAAGAAGAGGTGGCAGGGGTAGATAAATCAGCTAAACAGTCTGTCAGAGACAATCATTAGAAGATTATGATGGCATAGTCAGTCTAGTGTGAACATGTCAGGAGGAGGCAAACATGCAAGTTCAAGAGCAAGAAGAGCAGGCAGGGTGAAAACTTCTTGGCAAATAATGTGAAAGCGTGCCTTGTCTTGTGACAATCATTGATGATGAACATGAGACCTGCTGACTCTGCTTTGCTTGTTCTTTGTAACTCAGTTGTAATCATTGGGTTCACCACTGATAAGCAAATAGCTACGTGCCTGACATTTGGTTTGACCAAGAGCCAAACCATGTGTCAAGAGGAAGAGCTCGCGTGGCCCTGGATGGAAGAACCAGAAGAGGCAGGGTTCACTGAAGAGTGAAAACAAAGAACTAAAAGCACAGCTAAACATATAGCTTCACAACTGTCTAATGTGAAAGTAACATTGACTCCATTGACAATTGTTTTGACAGGAGCAAATTGATACAGGGGATATGCCATTGGATGAGGAGGATGGGCGAATAGAATAGAACATGTCAACAGTACAGTAGTAGCATTGACTTTGAGACTGTGTGCGTGACTGCAAAATATAGCAACTCTTTGCAGGCAGTGGAGCAACTGGAAGATGAAGAACTGGAAGAGGGTGACATCATTGAAGATGAAGAACCGGAAGAGGATGGACACTTTGAGCAAAAAACAAACAAGTTCAAATAATCAGAGTTGAGAGTATGTCACGGACTTGTGTCATGGACTTGCAAACCAATGGGCCAGGACCAGCATGAATCTGACCATGAGTCCAAGGATGACGAGGAGGTGAATCCAAGAGCAAACATTACTATAATTGTATAATTAATAATTGGACTTTGTGCATTGTGACTGAACAAAGTGGAGTGCACAGTGACTGATCCAGGTGGACTCAGAACTGCAAGCGGAACTACGGCTGGCGTCAAAAGAGATGCTTGCGGATCCTGTCATGCACCTTGGAAAAATGCAGCAGCTGAGTCTGGTATGAAAAGCAGAATCAGTTTGACTTGATTTCAGCCAGCACATGGGAGTCTCACATTGACTGAGGGAAGAGATCATGAGAGACAAGCAGGTCAGCCAAAAGACCCAGAATATGTTCTTCAATCTGGGATCGGAATATGGATATCTTGGCAAATGCAGACAGGTGGATATTGAATCTTGACTTTTGACAGTGATTCACAGTTGTCATCATTGTCAGTCAGTAAGTCAGTTGGCCACATGCTTGCTGAACATGAAAACCAAGGATGAAGCTGCTGCACTTGAAGCCTCCAACAGAACACTGGATGATCAATTCAATTTGAAGCTTGGCAGAATGAAGTCACCTGTCTAAGTCTAATAATTAAATTGTCAATGAAAGTGAGTCAATAATAAATTGAAATCAAAGCCTGTCAGTGTGCACACCCAGATGAAGAGCGTGTGAAGCTTGCCGAGAAATGGAGAAGGAGGCTTGCGTGTGAGCTGAGCAGACTTGCCAAACATGGCATTGCAGCCAGAAAAACAGTCCATTGTTTGAGTATCAGCTCATGGCCCTGGCAGGCAGCTGATGCCCTGAAGCCTTCCCAAAGCGGATTTGCCTTGTCACAATGTGAGACTGGAAAAAAAGGTCTGCTCTGAGCAAGCAAGGTGTCCCTGACTCACCTTCACATCTTCAAATCTGCAGTGATTGATGAATGGGCAGGTAATGGTGGTGGACACCATCATTAGTGTGTGCCCTAGGAGATCTGTTCAAGCAGAGATAGATAAAGAGAAAGTGTGTTTGCAGAAGGCATTCTAATTGTTTTGAGGTAACTCTCCACCCTGAGACACTATTAGTCAAGACTAGGCAGGTCAAGGTGAGCAAGCCTTTGCAGCAGTGTCATGATATTGTTGTGCGTTCCCAGGTCGGCCATTGGTTGCAAACAGGTGGACAGCACAGGTGCAGGGGGCTGTCACCCTGTGTGTGTAGTGTGTGTGTGTCTACCATTTGTGTTTGCAAACTATTCCATGAATCATGCATGAGTCAGAGTCTTGTTGGGGGAAGCAGCTATTGTATGTGAGCCAAGTGGTGTGATGGCCAGGCATCAGTGGTTATGGACATCTACGCAACAGCACTTGCCTCGGAGAGTCAGTTGGCTATCAGATGTGTTTCATTCAGTTGATTGTGGTGTAAAAGCATGTCAGCGCTTCATGAATTGAACAAACCTGTTGTTCATTCAGTGGACCAGCAATATTAATATGAAAGCATGCCTTGTCTTGTGACAAACATGCTAGTATCTAAGATGAACATGAGACACCTACCACCTGCTGACTCTGCTCTCCTTCTTCTCTGTGGCTCAGTCAGCTGTAAGTCAGAAAGCTGGGTAGTCTGGGCTGATTGCTTGCACTTGAACATGGATGGTTCAACATTGATGCCTGTTCCGAATCCAATCTTCGCATTTGGCGGTGGTGGTGGCCTTCCACTGGGTGAAGATGACAGCCGGACCTTCTTGTGTTCGGAGCTGTTGCAGGTGATGTTGGATGGAATCCCACCAAGGGAGAGGAGCAAGCTGAAACTCAGCCAATGTAATCAACAGCTGAGGAATGTGCGTGTCATTGGTGCAAACCTTGACTTGTCGACTGTGTTTGCCATTCACACCAACCTTTGAAGTGGCATTGGCTGATGGTGGACTCAGGATGCAGGAAGCTTGCCTTCAGATCTCTCGTTCAAGGCGACTGCCAACAAGGACATTGTTCTGTCCTCAAGTCCTTTGCCTGTCACTGACAGAGTCACTAAAAGACACTGTCACCCAACAAGCCAGTAGGCATGAGAATGGATTCAAGATGTTCTTACTTTCATGTGCTTTCCCTGCCAGTCTGTCTGAGGCAGGATGGAGGGTTCAAAGTCCGCACAGAGCATCTTGATCAGTGTGAGGAATTGAAGCCACTGGTCTTGGTAAACTAGATGTCAACTGTCAGGCATACTTCATCATTCTTTCCCAAAACAGCTGCACTAAGGTTTGTTCATGGCCTCTTTCAGGAGTGGGCAAATGCCCAGGTGCAAAAGCTGACAGAGAGCTTGACTGAGGCAGGAAGTGTCACACACTGTGTGTTTGGTTGAGGTATCAAAACATAGATGCACTAGACCGACTGGCTGGAGGCAAATGTCACCTGCATCAAAACAGCGGAACTCTTGGGGATGCTTAATGAGGCGTGTTGGGTGTCATTGTGGTTGAGGATAGATGTCAGTGCAGTGGACCATGGGCAGTAGTTATGTGTTATGTCAGTGCCTACTCTGTCAGGGACACCTCTGCCCCTCGTTTCGCCTGCCACTCGCCGGGAAGATCTACAAGGTGGTGCCAAGCTTGAATACCAGCATGGGTCCGAACCAATGGATTGTCAGAACCTGTGCCTGCAACAAAGGCAACTACAAAGTCATTGGTGTAACACAGTGTAGACTGAGTAAGTGAGGTGAGTAAAAAATTGAATATGTGAATATGTGTAACCTTCTCAGGAGACGGAACAGTGTTCTTTGTGATGAGTGGCCTCTTCTGCAAGGAGATCACTGTGAATGCCAGAGCCTTTGAAAGTCAGGAATGTCAGGATTGATAACTGTGTGTATGGGCAGGCAATTGAAAAATTGCCCAAGAGTGGAATGCAATTCAATGGAAGAATGTACATATTGACTGCAAAAACCTAGAGTCCTGTGTTGCTGTGTGGCGCCAGGCAGATCCAAGAGCCATTTGAGCCTCTGGTCATGATGACTACACCAACAGTAGAGCGGGCAGTGGCTAACTTTTTGGAGCGTGTGGAGCGCAATGCTGAGGCTACTGAATCCCTCACGACACCACCTGTCAAAAGGGCAGCCCCAGGAACACCTCACTGAGACTGAGACCATCAATCATCCATTGATTGGAGGGCTTCAAGGTGTTGTCAATCACAACTCCGGTCAAACAGATCAATTGTTGCTAATACGAGAGAGGTGGCCTTGGGGAGTAGTCACGGCAGAGTATAAAGCAGGGCCTGGACCAAGGGAACATTATTGGTCCAAATGCCAGGGCTGCTACAGGAAAATGTGTTGATGGTGAGCGGGCTCAGTCTGAGCATGTCCTTGTTGTGGCAGTTGCCCTAAAATCACCTGTGAAAGGGCAAGAATCATACATAGAAGCAGTCGTATATCATAGCTTATATGCTGAATTCCCCAATCACTCACACTGACACACTGATCCATTACACACACACACACACACTGAGGTGGGGCCTGCGACAAAGGCTGAGTGAGTGTCAGGGTGTTTGCAGTAGATTTGATGCTGGTCTAGGGACTCAATCTTGACTGGTAGTTGTAGTCGTGTATGGAAGTGAATCATGTCATACTCATGTGTCATATCACACGACTCAAACACTTTAGTGTGAGCTTTGCAGGTTTGCATGGTCATTTGCACAGGGTTGTATCATATAAATAATGTTAAGTAACCCTTCCTGCCTGTGTTATGATTGTAGTTCCATGTGAGTGTGTATGGCAATTGGTGAGGATGTATTGGGACCTCCTGGAAGAGCAGCTCACAGCGTTTTACTATGGAGGAGGTGCGCCATTGCCTGTGACAAAGGCTGGTGTGACAAAGGCTGGGTGAGAGTCAGGGTGCTTGCAGTAGATTTGATGCTGGGCTAGGGACTCAATCTTGACTGGTAGCAATCGTGTATGGAAGTGAATCATGTCATACTCATCTGTCATGGTCAAACACCCGATTGCGAGGTTGCAGGTTTGCATGTTCGATTGCACAGGGTTGTATTCTGCCAATGTCCTCTGCCCTGCCAATGTCCATTGCTCCATTGCCCTGCCAACGTCCACTTCATCAAACATGGGTGGACTTGATCATTTTGATGAATGTTGGTGGACATACTTGGATGTAACTGTACCGAAGCCCGTACTGAAGTTACTGAAGTGAAGTATTTGTGAATGACATGTAATGTTGAGTAACTCTTCCTGTTGCAGTAGATGCCATGTGGCAGCTGTAACCGTGTTATGATTGTTGTTCCATGTGAGTGTGTATAGCAATTGGTGAGGAAGTATCGGGACCTCCTGGAAGATCAGCTCACAGCCAGTCATCAGTCTGGGAGGAGGTCTGCCATTGCCATCACCAGGTGTGGTCGAGGAGTTGGTCTGCCATTGCCAGTCATCACCAGGTGTTGTCCAGGCAGAGGCCTGCCATTGCCAGTCATCAGAGGTCCTGGTCCTGGAGGTTTACCATTGCCTGCCACCAGAGGGTGTGGTCTGGGTATTTGATTGACTATGTACCACGGACCATGATTGGATTTGACCCCATCCACTGTCATGGCAGCACCATATTAAAGTGTGCCAATAGTTGGCACCTCCCATGTACCTTTTCAGCAGCTGTGTTTCTTGTGTAGCAGAACATGGAATAGACACATGAGAATGAGTTAGTCTTTGGTAAACACCCAGCCATAGATGTTGATATTTGAGCTTGTTTGGCAGGCATGTCAGTTGTGCAGTTCACTTGTCATTGTTTGTTTTGTTTAGCCAGGACATCACAAACAGCTACCATCCACCAGTCTGTAGCCTTGGCTGGACATTTGAATGTAACTACACCTGCTTGGGTTGTGTGAGTCTGAATTGTTGTAAGATATAGTTTGACTGACAGTGACTGACAAATGAGACACTTGGTGAAGCATGTTTGATGAACAGTTGATAGGAGAGTCGATGTGGAGATGCTTCATTTGATGTGTTTGTTATGTCACACTTTTCAATGAACAGTTGATAGGATAGTTTATTTGTTGCTTTTGTTCTATCATGTTCTATCACTCTGAGGTGTTCCTTGGGCACTTGTGTGGTGGCCCCAGTGGAGCAGGGAACAATCATGTTCACTTCAACTGGTGTTGTCAAGATGAAGGTAGCTCATGCGCATTCCTCAAATGTGTTCATCACTAGACCATGCAATAACAATCTAGCTTCAAAATAGTTCAAGCAAGAAAGAACTACTCATATGTATGAACCTGTCCTCAAACCTGGTCAGTGAATCGGCTCCAATTTGCTCAAATGTGCTCAAAAATGCTCACAGTGCTGGCTGAAAGGTGCTCAAATGTGCTCAAATGCGCTCAAATGTGCTCAAATTTGCTCAAAATTGCTCAGAGACCTGGCTCAAATTTGCTCAAAATTGCTCAAATTTGCTCAAAAATGCTCAAATGTGCTCAAATGTGCTCAAAAATGCTCAAAGGGGCTCAAAGTTGCTCACAAATGCTCAGTCGCTCAATTATGCACAAAAATGCTCAAAGATGCATAGAAGTGCTGACAAAGTGCAGTATTGTGCAGGCACATGCATGAGTGACTGGCCAGGTAGAGGACGGTTATATGGGCACAGCGAATCTAGTGTGGACCTGAATGTGATGTGAAGCATGGTTGTTTATGTGACTTGGATAGTGTCTTGAATGGGAGTGTGTGGTCTTTGCTTGTGTATGACTTGTCAAAGAAGCTTGATCAAAATGTGTTGCAATCTGCAGGCATATATCAGTTGTAGATCAGCTGTAGGTCACCACAATCAGAGTTGCTCTAGAGATGTCAGGCACAGCACCAGCACCAGCAGCAGCTCCAGCAGCTGGCAGGGAGAGAAAGCGGCAAAGGCTACAGACTGGCCAGGTGACTGGCCAGGTGGTCCCAATGATGGGCGGAGCAGGCAGCATGGGCAGCATGGGCAACATGGGCAGCATGGCAGGCATGAACACTATGGGCATGATGGGTGGAATCGGCATGCCAGGAGTGGGTATGGCTGGAATGCAGGGTATGATGAACCCAATGGCTTCCACAATGAATCCGGCTATGAATCCTACAATGACGAACCCAGTCATGAACCCCATGAATGCAATGATGGCACTGCATCAGCAACAGCAAGACACAGCTCCAGCTCCAGCTCCACCAGCTGCTGTGGTGAGCATGTCTCCTCCGGCCAATGTGCCTCCTCCTGTGCCTGCTCCTGTGGAATCCATGGAGGTGGATCAGGAGTCAGATGGTGCAATGTCAGATGTGGAGCATGATGGGTCTGGATCAGGCCAAAGCGTTGTGTCAGATACTACTGCTGTTCAGCAGGCGGCTTTGGTGCCTTGTGAAGGGCGTGCTTCACAAGTTGGCGGTGGCCTTCCATCATTGCCAGAAGCAGATGAGATGGTTGCTCGAAGGAATGTTGAAGCATTCATCAGCAGGAGCTGCACATATGTCAAGTACATTCCGCGTTCGAGGTTGTCGGAGTGCATGGAACTCATTTGTCCTGCCTTGGACAGTACCTACACGTCAGAATGCAGCCAGACAGGACTTTTGGCCTTACTTTGGCTATTCTGCAGGGTGAAGCCAGTGGTGAAGCTCACGGATCTCAGAAGCTTATACTATATTATTATTGATTTGATTTGTTGTCTTCAGTGATTGTGCCAGTCTGAGTCTGATAGTTTTTGGGGATTTGAGTTGATTGAGGATGTGTTCAACTTATTTCACATGTTCTATCACCACTGACTGAGTGGATATCCCAAGTCTTTGTTCCAAGGATGTGTGCGGTATGAAGACTTCAACAGGAAGATGATCACTGCGCACAAGAGAATCAAGGCTGGCCTTGGACCAGGAAGGTTTCAGCAAACTGTGACCAACAGGTTCCCGCTGACCTTGAATGATGCATCGGTGCTGTCTGTAGCAGAGGACTTGGGGTGGTCACCAGCATGGCTTCAGACTCGCAAGGCCAAGAGCAAGGCAGCACCTCCATCAGGAGATTTGGCAGCAATGTTCAAAGCATCGGCCCCATCGCCTGTGCCTGCAGCCCCAGTTCAAGCCCCATCTGCCAAAGCAACTCAGTCTATGTCATGTTGCTTTTGTTCTGGTTTGTTTGCCTAAGTTTTAGTTGATAGTAAATCAAATCTTGTTGGCTTTATGACTCTTCAGCAGTTGTGATGTCAGGCAGCAGCAGTTGCTCCACCAGCATTGCGCACAGATGAAGCTCCTCGTCCACCACCTGCTCCACGTGGACAAGCAGCTGGGCAGACAGGTCAGCCTGCAATGCCCAAGACAGGAGCTTTGGCAAATGCAGTGCAGCGATTCAGAGGCTTTGTGATGCCGGCGGGAAAGGCTTCAAGTGTGGCGCCGCAACCTTCATCAGTTGTGAGTCCAGAAGCAGCTGCAGTTCAGACAGCAAATGCTGCCACAACTCCAGCTCTCACAGAGTCAGCTGTAGTCCAGCCTCTGACTGGTGATGAGGCACCTGTCGGTCCTGTGGCATCACCAGAAGATGAAGACCTCCCAAACTGTGGGATTTGCTTACAGCCCCTGAGGCCTCAAGAGGACAAGACAGCTTTGCCTTGCTGTCATGTCCATCATGATTACTGTTTGCACGAATGGCGTGAGTGCGCCAACAAGATGGCACATGAATGCCCATTCCAGTGCCATGAAAGCACGATGCTTCATGATGTTGAAGCCATGTCCACAGATGCTCAAGCTGGACAATCGTCGTCATCCTCAGCAGCAGCTCCAGGCGTGTCCTCAGAAGAGATAACATCCAGGGATGCTGAGGTCTCCCAGTCAATTTTTGTACCAGCTGACTCTTCCTGAGATGTCATGAGCGTTTTGATGTCACCACATGCAGAGCAGTGCATGGCCAGGGCGGGGTTGAGAAGGACACCTGGTGAAGGTAAATGTGAATGATGTAGAGCAAACTCAGAATATGAGGTGTGTCAGTGTGTCAACTCTGTCAAATCAATTCATTTCTCTTCTAGTCAAACGATGTACATCAGGACACCTTCTCAGTGTAAGTGGTCATTAGCCACTGCACAGGGTTCACATGCAATCCTTGGCCTTAGAGCACATCGCAAAAGCATGTGTGTTTTGGTGTAGCTATGTAACAGTGATCCTTTGAGAGTGAAGTCCATAATTAAGAGTGAAGTCTATTTGTCAAAAGGCGTTTGCTGCTTTTGGGACTTTGAGAGACACTTGACTGTCATGACAACCATAGCCTGCATAGTAATCATTCAGGTTTTGACATAGCTTTTGTTTAAATCTGGCAATCATAGTCCATCAGCAGCTTGCTTTTGCTGTCCCATAATAGGTGGTCTCCTTTGGTCTCATTGGGCCAGCACCTCAGCAACTAAAGTAAAAGGCAAAAGGGAGTGAATAGATCTTGGACTGAAATGTGCTGTGGAGTGCATATGCGTATGACATTGTAGAGCGTGCGCCTGATGCCACTTTGACAGAGCAAGAGCTCAATTGATTCATCATGATGTCATTGTCACAAAGTCATTGCATCACATTGAAACATTTGGACCTTGTCAAAGTCTAGTCATTGGATCAATTGGCACATTGGAGTAGTGTTTGTTCAAAACCAAAGCAGTGTTTGTTGTGTCAAGAAGCATCACTCTGTCCATTCGCAATGCTGCCAGCAAATGTGAGGGTATTGTACATTGAAGAGCTTAACGACACACTTCCTACAAGTGTTGCTTATGAGCACCAGCATCAAAATGAAAAAGAGTGTCTAGTCAGGATGTGAGATGGAAAGACATTGAGGGTTGTATGTAATCTACAGACTGTCTAAATATCATGCCAGCACTGCTTGAGCAACTGAGGTATTTTTGGAACCTCCACTACATGGCAGATCACTTTGCACCGTCCCAGAAAAACATGTTGCGTTTGTGGTCCGCACTATTGGGGAAACATTGTGATACATTTGGTGAGGGCTGCATATACAAAAAGCCTTCTATTCCAAGGCCAGGTTTGAGTAAAAAGAGTCAGTAGTCTAGTAGAAGCAGTTTATTTTCAACAGAAGTCATTATCATTGAACCATTAGTAACATGATTCAAATTCAGTGTGCCCTCAGGATGGATAGTTTGGACGCAACTGCCTGCACAACACCTGCAATGGTATTTCTGCTGTTTCATGTGGTGGAGACCACCCGAACAGTCGAACGGGCAAAGTGTCTTTGGCTGAGTGAATAATGTTTTGTTGATTTGTTTTAATGGGATTGTAGTAGCAAAGTAGCAAGCAGCATTTGCCTATCATTTGAGGTGGGCTACAAATCTACTGAAGCAGATTGCAGTGCTGGGTGTTCAGCAGTTGTATGCAGTAGGTGGTGCTCAGTGCCATCTTTCTCATGGTGTGCTGAACTTTGATGCGACAGGAACCTGCGATTTGAGTTTCTCACCTGACATAGTCTCTCCCTGGTCCCTTGTCATTTTGTAACTAAGGTGGTTCTTGTTCTTCTCACATATTCATATTCTCACTGGTGTTTAAAATATGAGCTGAGTCACTCTGGCTGTCAGGTTCATACATAGAAGCCATTCACTGCTCCACACAGCGAGCTATGGGCCGTCTTTGGGATGAAATGAAAGCACAAGACCTTTTTACAGGTGAGTTTTACAAGGCTCCATTGCCTGATGTCATTGTGTTTGTCGCCCATGCCAACAAAATCCGTTGTGAGAAAAAGAGACAATGGAGCCAAACTGCCAGTGAGAGTATCACAAGCATTCGCAATGCCATAGTATTCTTTCTCTCAGAATGCATTCGAAAGCGAGTTCAAGACATTGATTCACAAAAGCAAAATATTGGGGACAGGCCAGTTCCATCCAGAAGGACTCAAAAAGGGGAAGCTATTGTTGAAGCTGAGCAGGATGGTGCTACAGCTTCCCGCAAGAGCAAGGTCCTGGTGAACCTGACCAGTGTTTGGGAGCTGTACACTGACTCAGTGGAGACGGGGGTTAGCATGCAAATGCTGGCCAGGACACGGGCAAAGAACAAAGAGGCTGGGATGTCTGAGGATAATGTCAACTATTGGTGGAGAAAGATTGACAACATGTATTCCCAGCGTTCAGCAATGTCCATGTCTGGAGCACGCTTCTTCAATATCGCCACTGATGCCTCCCGCCATTCCACCAGGGACACATTGATCAGTGTAGTGTTTGCGCAGGAGAACCAGGTTGGGGTGTATGCAAAGGCGCAAGTGCTCAAATCTGGTGGTAAGCTCTTGGCTCCTGATGAATGTTTGTTGGACGATGATGTGGAAAGACTGGCAGCCACCCGGCAAATCGAACGGTTAGCGTCCTACAGATTGATGCAAGCAATAAGTTTTCAACTGAAACAGTTGACAGGCGGAGTCACTTTGGAGGCTTTTCACATCCCAGACACAGATCCATGGAGCGTTGCCTTGAAGCCTTTGACACCAGATTTTGTCCGAGTTGTCAGAAGAAGCCCTGAGTCTGGTACAGCAACAGCTGGTTGTTTTCATCACAAGCAGACCAATGAGGACACAGTGGCGGATCTGTCTCAGTTGTCTTTGGCTTTTACAAAGCCAATGCTCAATTTGATCATGGATCAAGGTCCTTGTGGCACATCCTTTGCAGCATTTTTGGCTGGAGATAGCTGCAATCTCATCCACTATGGTTTCTAGATTGCTTGAATTATTCTTGGCTGTGATTCATTCAATACTTCATTAATTCAGTCATTAATTTATTCTGTGGTTCATTGCAGCGTTTCAGTACTAAAGGCTAGAGTCAATATCAGTCTATCAGTAATAAGGATGGGACCCGCTACACCGCTTGATCAACGACATGAAGCATGGGATGAAGTTTGGGCCCCATGGACAAAGACTTGAAAGTGCTCTTTTGGCAAGTACATATATCTTCAACCTCAACTACAAACCATTCAAAGGAGGATCTTTCCATGCAGACAAGATGGAGTTGCTGCAGCACTTTCAAAGCACCATGGACGAGGACAGTTCAAGCATATCATGTGGCTACCGTATTTCTGATAGATACATTGTCAATAAGATGTTCTTGACTTTCCTAGTGTTAATCATCTGTGGTTTCTTTTGGCTAGCAGTGTGTTTGCTGAACAGGATTCTGACCTGTTCAATGAGTATGCTGGCCTCATCAGCTTGGACATGGGGATGCCAGTGCACAGTGCACATGATATGGAGAACCTATTCCAGGAGCTCCCAGCACATCTTGAGTCGTGTAGACTCAAGAAAACACTGGTCAAAAGTGGGAGATGGTTCTCCTGGCACGACTCCTGCAAAGCGCACCTGCGGGAGTGGTGGGCATTGAGGATGTTGCTAAGACACCAATTCCCAGACGCCCCCAATCCAGACGAGAGAGAAATCAAGCGTTTTTCAGAACTTAGATCTGATTCAGCTGGGCTTCCGTTGGCGTTGCAATGCTGTTCAGTGCGCTATTGGCTGTCCTGCAATGTGCTTTGGATTGGAGGGAAGCCTTTGTGGAGTTGGTGGTCCAGAACCATCAAGAATGTCAAGAACCCTGCAGACAATGTCACCAATATGATTGCATTGGCAAAGCATTGGAGATCTGACCAACAGTTCCGTGACCTTGTCAGCTGTTTGCTTGATCACAATGAATTCCGCAGAATCGAAGACTACTGCTCACAGTTTTGCACTAGCTCCCATGCATTTGCTTCAGAGATGTGGCATTATGTGATTGGGCTACTCTCGCACCGTGTGATCTCCATGACAAAGCATGAGCTACCACCTTATGCCTACTCCGCTGTGTTGTCAGAGGTTTCGGAAGATGAGCAGAGCACTTGGGAGTTTATGCGACAAGACTGGGCACATATATGTATTGTTGAACAAGCTTCATTGGAGGCGGCTCGACGTCTATCAGAGGACTTGCAATCATCAATCTATGCCCCAATGAGACTGTGTTACGTATGCGTTGAGCAAGGTTCGAGGGCCTCGAGGGATCAGGCAAGAAAGATCATGAGGTTCTTTATTGAAGCGCTCCCGGATACCAAAATAATTGAGGACTGCCATCAGAGGGTTCGATGTGACTCCCTCATGAACGCGAACCGACGACAGTCGGTCTCAGAGGTGCAGAGTGTGGTCATGAACAGCAAAACATTGGAGGAAAGAAAGATCCGCCATCCTTGTGCTCTTAACAGGAAGGTGTTCCTGTCCAAGTTCAAGACAACCTCTGGAAAAACTGCTCGATGTAAACACTATTCTGGGAATGAGAAGCTGAGTGAGAGGTTTGGGCGGATTCTGGGACAGAAAAGGTGGCCCACTTTAAGCGCTGACACTCTGAGCAGATCGGCAGGTGCATTTATATGGGTGAGACACTACATGCTTGCTCGTCTTGCATCTTCCAGTGTTGCTCTTGATGTGCCTTGGAGTGAATCAAACCATCAATCATCTTTTGTGCTGATGCTTCTTGGATTGATTTATTGATCAAATGAACAACTGACTGTGAGATCATGTTTAATTTATGTCAATCTCAGGCTGCTCTTCATTGCATCCTTCTCAGGCCAGGGATGGCCTTCCATGAGCGTGGCCATGACAAGGTGAGGCTTCTTTGTCTCTCCAACCTGCGATGGTGTGTGATTGGGTGGCCACTTCGTTCTGGCAGTGATGAGGGCCATTGGATCTTGGATCCATCTGCTCAGGCGACTGTAATCTTCATGACTGCCATGAACCAATATCTCTGCAGTGCTGTCAAGCCTGAAATCAATCAGAAATCGAAGAGGCTTGAAGTCAGTTGTGACCAATTCCAACCGGCGTTGCGTTGCTGCCTGGAAAGCTTCAGCTCTGAGTTGGTGCACCACCAGCTGATCTTCATAGCACAGCTGTGTGGCTTGCAGGTGTCTAGCGGAAAATCTCGTGCAGATGTGCTGACAGTACTGGCGCTACACGTTGGCGACCAGGCTTTTGCAGAGCAGATTGTGAATAATGACGCTAAGTGCAACAAAAAGGAACCCAAGAGATCTGATGACGATGAGCTGGCAGAGCATATTCTGGATACAATGGACAGAGAAGAACTCTCTGACTTCAAGGACATTTTGAAGCGAGTTTCAGCCAAGGTTGCCAAAAAGAAAAAGTGGCAAGCTATGTTGCAGAAACACATGGAAGTGACTCACATGAACATTTAATCAGACTGGTTTACATGTTTTAGTTGGGCTCAGTGTTTTCCTAGGAAGTACTGTAGTATGAGCGAGTATGCTCAGTGTCATGACTGAGGCGAAGAAGAATGGAAAGGGGAGAGGGAGAGCTCGTGGCAAAGGCCGTGGCAAAGGCAAGGCCGGTCGCAGTGGCAAAGGTGTCAAGCGGAAGTTGGAGTTTGATTCACAGGAAGATGACCCATCTCATGAGGGTGACAAGGCCAATCGTGATGAGAAATCTTCAAATGATGAGCCAACACCCGAGGATAAGAAGACCAAGTTTTGTGAGCCAACATCGAAGAAGGACGACCATAAGCATGAGGATTCTCAGCCGTCAGTGTGTGCATCAGCTTCTTCATCTTCACGAGTAGCAACTGCTGAACCAAGTGGTGAGCCAAGTTCATCTTCATCTTCATCTTCATCTGTGGCAGTACAACCAGAGTCCATGCCACCTCCAAGGGCTGCATCACCAGATGGAGCTGTGTCAGAAGCTGGATCTGCAGGGTCGAGGAGGTCTATGGCGAGCGTCAGAGGGCCCAATGTCAATACTAATCCAGATGTTTTGAAGTCACTGTGCCCGCCTGGCTGCTCAATCCATTTGAACGGCATCCCAGCTGAGTGTAGTTTGTTGTGTGCAATGATTTTATATATTAACATGTTGTTAGTAGTTCTTATCTCTTTCAACAAGGGTCTTGTGAATATCATTCATCAACTGAGGCAATGATCATCGATGGACTGTGAAGTTTTCTGAATCATTGCACATTAAAAGCTACAGCAAGAGCTTTGACAAGAATGTTGAGGTAAGTTGGGTCGATGCTCTCAAAGATGCGCACTTTCATGCATGGATGCATTGGAAGTCCTTTAGAACAGAACCAGGATCCTTGTCCATCAAAAAACAGTTTGTTTGTTTCTTGTCCAGTAGGTACTGTTAATTTGTTGGTGGGTTTGACTGGATGGTTGTCACTGGTGACTCAGCTGGCAGCAAGGATTCACATTGCCATCGAGCAAAGTTCAGCGACAAGGCCTTGTTCCGCAATCGACTGTGGATGCTTTGCGGCCTGACATTGATGCATTGATGCCCAAGAAGAAGTACAGCAGAAAGAAATAAGCATTGGCTTCAAAACTTATGTCTCACTGATCGATATGCCCATTGCAAAATGGATGTTCTGCGCAGTCATTGATTCAAAGACTTGTCATTGTCCTTTGTCAAACACCTTGAATGGGGTAGCCTTATATTGTCAAGAGCCACTCAAATGTTGTTGCGTTGCTGTTGTCGGTGTAGAGTTGTGGTAGGCTGTATTGTTTAGCTTTCAATCCTTTGAGAGACGCCTGACAGCCATGACCAATGAAGCTTTGTTATTTTGTGCACGATATGTTGGCCTGAGGCTGGTTCCTTCCTGCTTGACCTGATTCATCAAGTCAAATGCTGGTCTCCTAGGGCCTGTGCCTCAGCCAGAAAAGAACACACAGAATGCTGGAGGATAACATCTGTTGTACAGTACATGTGTAAACGTGTAATAGAATATATATAATGTGTTAATCATTTTTGCACTCTTGAGGGTACATTTGCTGTGTCAGAACATCAGCCTAAGTGTTGAGTAGGCCAGACTTGCTTTCATTGGAGACCATCAGGCCACCTTTAAAATATTGCATTGTTACTTACTGTCAGTCAGGGTCAAGCACTGGCAAAGTTGCAACAAATGTCTATCGTTATGTAAAAACACATTTGACATGAGGGACACTTGACAGTCATCCTAGAATAATGCTTGAAGGTAACAAACATTTGACATCTCACTTTCATAGGCCAAGCACTTGCATAATGTTTCATTCTATAGATGCTTACATTTCATTTGATGCCAGTTTTTCGATGGCCATGAAGAGCCGGTGTGTGTCGCAACATCATCCAGGGCCAAGTGTGGCTGCTTGCTGGTTTCCCTTTGTTGCCATGTCATTGGCAGCAATGCAGAATCAGAAGGCCAATTCCCACAGAGTGAGGAAGAAGGCTCTCAAGCTGAGGAAGCCAGTGCCTTTGCTTGGCCCAGTCAGTGCAGATGTTCTGGATGCAGAGATTTGCTTCAACCAAAAGGTCAAAGAAGCGTGTCATCGGAAACTGGCAGACTTTCTTGCCTGGTCCTCATTTCCGAGGTTGAGGGGTTGAGAAAAAGCTAATGTCAGTCATGTCATTGTCAATCAATGTTTGTCAAATTTTGAGCATTAATGAATTATGACGACTAGTGAGTCTAGTGTTTGAGCCATGACCCTTTGCCAGGTGCCTGTCCCCAATGGAGTTTCAATGCATGCGCAGTTGTCATGAGTTGGTCGACCGCTTTCTCTATGTGGACTCGGTGTATAATGAGGGTGAAGCATGCAAGCGATGGCCACAGATTCTTAGCTGTTGCTATGATGAGAGCTTTCACAACTTGAGCTTGACCCGGATGCTGGCCAAATTGATATTCCGGGGCATCATGAATCAGGAGAATCCTGGTGCTTGTCAAGACTTCATTGAAGTGTTTGCAGGCCAAGCCAACCTCACCCGTGAACTTCTCAGAAGTGGCAAGAGTGGATCGGCATTTGACATAACCTTTGAAGCACATGATCACAATGTTGAAACAAGCTCAGGCTTGAAATTGATTCTAGATGCCTTGACTTGTGTGTGCCGGGATGGACTGGCTTGGGTGGCCTGCGAATGTTCATCATTCACGGTGATGTGCCGACATCAATCTCAGCGAACTCATGCCAACAACTTCCAAGGGGACTGCACACGTTCATTTGTGACAACGGGCAACATGTTGCAAACCATCAGTTCTTTGATCTTGTTCCTGGCGTACGCATTGCACCTCAAGCTTGTGCTGGAACAGCCACAAAGCTCCTGCTTACCACAGTGTGTGCCAATGAGAGGTGTGCTTAATTTCATTGGTGCCCAGCGCTACGGGTGCTATCTTGGCATCTTTGGAGCTGAGTCCTTGAAGCCACTGGCTTTATTCTCGAATTGGCCACGGCTTGCTGAACTGGATTCAGAGAGGCCAACCTTTGAGCACTCACTGGTGAAGCGGCATGGTGATCAGTTCACAGGGAAGAAGGATGCAATGAAAGCATCTCAAACATACACACCGGCTTTTGCTATGCGCATTGCGGGACTCTTTAATAGAGAGTGATGTGCAGAATTTGACAGGTGAAATGTGGGATTGCCCATGTCGCCTTCAGAGCTTGCAGCATTTGTGGGGAAAAACTTGATGGCTGGTCTTTTGAGCTTACATTTGATCTTTTGTCAGGCAGATTGCAATCTGTAGTAGGCACATGTCCCAAGTCGAATCTCAGATTTTCAGAGCACTGGACTGGATCATTCAATTGCACAGCAAATTGTCCATTGATTTATGTCTGACCTGTTTTGACTTCAGGTGTGTGTGCTCAACTTCTTCGACTGGCTCTCACTATCACCTGTTATCATGTGTACTTCACAATTCAGCGGTACCAGTATTGAACAGTTAGTGTCAGCTGTTGACTTTTCAATGCATGTACAATGAAGTGAACTTAAATCAGATTGTTTGCATGAGTAATTTGATGTGTGACTTAGCAACTTCTGTCTTCAACAGTTCTACTCTTGCTGAGAGTCAGCAAACCAAAACACAAACAACTCAGGGGACTGTTATATTGTTAGCAAAGCAAAACATGTCCGATTTGGCTTTGCTTTGGTGAGTGTTCCATGATTGAGTGTGCTCAAGCAACTGGAGCAGTCGTCTACGTGTGCATCTCCTGTGCGGAACAACACGCAGCAAGCAATGTTGAGGAACTCCCGTGTCGAAAGCTCCTCTGTTTGCGGGGGGAAGGCCTACGCCTGTTTTCCTTGCGCCATCACTGAAATGGTCAAAACGGGAGTCTGCCTTGGTTTAGCTTTAGCTTTAGACATTATAGGGCCTCCCACAGCATGGCTGCAAGACCTGTGGCAAGACTTGGAACCTCCTTGTCAGCGCCTTTTTGGGGAGCAGAATCTTTGGATATTTCTTCGCTTTCTCTTGGAGGGATGTAATTTATATAGTGGTTTTACATAAATTAAATACATCTGAAACAACAAGCGAAAAACAATAACATGGAGTAGACTTTCGCGAAACCTCATTCAAACGAGACAAAGGGAAACATCAAGGGAGGCCGATGAACACAACTGAATTCAGCAAGCAACCGAAAGCAACTGCAACATGGATGGGTATGCAAACTGCGACTGAAAGGAGAGGAGGCACAAGCCTCTCTAGTGCGCAGTGTGTATGAATTGCAAACTGATATGGAGTATGTTCTTATCAAGTACAGGCTTCGGAAGAAAAAAAACGTGTTCATTGGAACCAACACGACGCACACCACCTACCTGTAGTGCGCGCAGCATTAGAGCGCTCCGGTTCTGGTTCTGGCTTGAAGCACTTCGGGTACTGGCGATGGCTCCCACTGCGCGCATGATCTGTTGGGCATCGTCGGAATTCACCACCTGGAAGCTTCCACAACGTGACACAAAAGTGGTGGTTTGGCCTCTGAGCACATTTGTCTGAAGCGCAAAACAAAAGAAACGATGTTTTATGTCTTTAATGTGGATGTATTTTTGAGATGAACATGCATGAAAATCAAACACCAGAAGCGATTTC
>JAOBYK011108641.1:0-23125 GCA_025434845.1 Phenganax subtilis | reverse complement strand
TCTTTACGATTTCTAGAAATGCCCTTCAATAGCTGCTTTGAAAACATAGTTTATAATTCGTAATATTTTTATTGTTTTGGTTCTTTGGATTTTACCAGTGGAATTTACTCGGGTCCAGTCTTTTTGGAGATCATCATGCGGAGTCATGCGGAATGTTTTTTTTCCTGGACGATCTCACCATTGTGTTATAAGTACCGTCTTTACATTAGACGACATTAGCGTCGTAAATGTTAAAGTCGTCAAGACGGCTATTACGTCTATAGCATAAAAACGACTAATTTCATAATGTCCATAGGATAATGTATTAATTCCATCTTCTAATGTTAATCTTTTATCATCATCTGAACTTTGAGCTATTTTTTTCAATTTCTTCTGTGTATAATACATGTTTATCGCTTTTTATAATATTCATTATTTTCTAATTTCTTTTCCAGATTCTAAACATTTTTCATAAACAGTTAACCTTAAATGTTTTTTTATTACATATTTTTTTTACCCCTTTTAATTTTTTATTTTCTATGCCATCATCTGTTATAAAACTATGTGATAACTTCTAAGCCCCATAAACTTCACAATTTGTTTTCCACCACATTCATCTTTAAAGAATCCTGGAACTTTCTTATTTTTACCAGCTGGAATTTCACTGAAACGATTCTCTGGGTTTTCGCTTGTATCGAATCTTTTGTCTACATCTTTTGAAATATCTTTATAAAAATCTTCTGTTTGAATTTCATAAAATAAATAATCTGTATCTGTCATTAATAATTTTGCAGCTTCTTAATATGTTGGTTTTATATCATTATAATGAAAATCTTACCTTTAAACGTTTCGGAGAATATTGTTGTAGATTTATAGTTTGGCTTTTTGAATAATTTTCAGCAGCTGACACATTTGTTACTCATTGACTATCTACTCTACAGGGTGTATAAAAAAACACAATCCAACTCTAAAGCTTTATAACTGAAATAATATAAATTTCCATGTCTTCATTTTGAGTTTATGTTCCAGTCTCATCCTTTCTTTACTCATTGTGTTGTTGATTGTGTATTTTAAGCCATTTAGAACTGCAAAATAAGCGATTTACAACAACTGGTCACTTTTAGATGCTTGAATTCAACGTTCTTAATTCCCAATGGTTCATTGTCGTTGCATGCAAATACTTTGTTTGAAATGCTTTTAAAGCACTTTTTGCATGGAAATCCATAATTTGTAAGAAGAGTTGCTCGCAAAATACATGTCGAAGTGATATGTGTGGGCTGAGAAATAGTGGCTACGCTATATGATTGTAATCACGTTGACTGTAATTTTTAGTTAACTCCAGCTATCTGAAATTTTAAATTGTGCAATTCCAGTTCCTCAAAGTAACATTACTTACTTATTTCAGTAGTATAGGATAGGAGGATTCTACCACATTTCGGCCACGCCCCCTTTTTGCCACCTGTTAATCAAATTTCCAGGAATTTCAAGGTCACGTGGTCAAAATCCAAGATGGCGGCAAAGTATAAGCTACTATTACGATTTAAAATGGCGCTAAACTAGATATTACTATTACGAAGGTCATTCAAGGTCACTCGATCCCTTTATTGCACAATCTCATGAATAATTAATAAGCTGTACGAAGGTTATTCAAGGTCACTCGATCCCTTTATTGCATAATCTCATGAATAATTAATGAGCTGTGACGTCATCAAACTCATTCGCATAATAGTCGGGAGGATGTTGGTCTAGAAAAGTTACATACGAGGTGGTTGACTTTGTGTTATATAATAGAGAGACCATGCATTTAAAAAAATTTAAAGACTCATTTTTTAATTTAGTAGATTTTACTATTACGCGTGCACAAGAAATGAGACTTTTGCCAAGGAATCGGGTGATTAATTCAGCGTATATAAGTAGAGAAGAAATGTCCATGAGTTTAGGAAAATTAATTTTATCTAAAGATTCTAAAGAGAAAGTAAAGAATTTTAAAAATAGCATTGAGAATAATTCCACGTTTTTTAAGAAATCGATTTTTAGTTTCGAAAATTTAAAGAAAAAATCAGAGATGCCTAAAAATAAAAAGGGAATGACTAGTTATTTTTTAGAAATAGATAAAAATATTGACATAAGAAAATGGTTTATGAAAAATAAGAATATTTTAGTTAAGTTATTTAAAGAATTATTAGGCAATGAATTTGAGATGATAATAGAGCTTTATTTTTTATTTGAGGATGAAAAAAGTTTTGAAATTTATGTACTAAAAACTAAGAATAATATAAAAAATATTTATGAGGAAATAGTGAAAAGAATGATGAAAACTATTAATGAGGATTTTACTAATTTAGACCAAAGGATTAGAGATTAAAGTAGAAAATACTATTACACGTGCACAAAATCAAAAAATAAAACTTTTGACAAAAAATTCAAAACCTATATATAGAGAAAGAATGAATAGTCAATCAAAAAATTTAAATAATTTTAAAAATAAGAAAATAGTTTTAGATACATTAAATTCTCAACTTATAAATAAGAAGAAAAATAATTTTAAAAATAAGAAAATAGTTTTAGATAAATTAAATTCTCAACTTATAAATAAGAAGAAAGTTTTAGATAAATCAAAGCATTCTTATGAAAACACGACCAAAAAAGCGTGTAGCGACAAAAGTATCAAGGCTTTGTTGGAAAGAATAAAGAAGGAAATAAAGAAGGATAATGAGAGATATAAACAAAGTGAAGCTGAGAAATTTCAGAAAACTCGGTTATCAGATGAAAAGAAGGCTAGATTACTAGAAATAATAGCTCAGGAAGATGATTTTAAACCAAGTACTAAAAAACGTTATGGAGGTCTTCCTATCTATAAGGATGATCTCTTCGAAAGAACTAAGAAATACAATACAAAAGATGCAAAGGTCTTAAACCCTAATAAGAAAATTATTAAAGGCAAAGAAACACTATCTGGAAGACCATTTGGACCTCCTTCTAAAGAAAATTTTTTCCAGTTCCAAAGACTCATGAGGAATTAAAACCTGGAGGACGTACATCTCAATTTATACCACATACTTTTAGAGATATGGATAACACATTGTCAAGAGATGGACCTAGTACATCTTCAAAAAATGCTCTAAGTAGATTTTGACATGCTCAAAGAAATACAAAAACTGTAGGAAGACCTTTTGGATCTACAAATATAACTCTTCCAGCATCCTCAACAGAAAAAATAATAGGTCCAAAAACACTAAGGCCTATTCCGAAACCTAGATCTCGTATGATACATATACTGGATAGACCTATAAAAGATATTAATGTTCGACCTTTAAGACCAACAAAATACGTTCCTCCAACACCTATTCCTCCTTCAAGAACAAAAAAACAAGTTATTAAGAATAAGTTAAATGAATGGTATAAATGGTTAGCAGATTATGTTCCTGAAAAAGTGAAAGAAAAGTCTCAGATAGTTATAATAATTTTAAAAATAAAATCTTGGGAATGCGTGATAAAAAGGTTCCACATATAATAGAATGGGAAACTGCGCTTCAAGGTCGCGCAAGAACTTATATCATAAAAGGAGAGCCAGAATATGGTCCATATTCATTTTTAGATTATGTTAAAAATAAGGTTTTAGAATTTCTTAGGAATGTTAAAAATGAAAAAGTCGAACTCGTATTAGTGTGTGAAATGAACTTACAAGATCCTACTACAGATGAAATAAGAAGAAAAGATACGGACGCATTTAGTTCTGCTTATCATGTTATTTTACAAGGTATGAGTGCCGAGGAAATTTACAAAAAAATGACCGAGAAAATATTAAGTTCTTTTGAGAATAAGCAAAAAGAAGCATCTGGTTGGCTACTCGGGTCTATAAAAGAGCTTTTAATTCATATGGCGAAATATAAACCTCTTAAGGGTTCTTTTTATGCTCGTATACTTAAAAAACTTAAGTATGCAAAAGCTATTATAAATCCTAAAAATGATTTTATAAATGAGGAAACTGGTTTGCCCGACCAGCAATGTTGTAAGTGGGCTGTAACTATAGCATTGAATAAGTCAAAAAGAGAAAATCCGGAAAGAATTACAAAAGAAATTATAAAACAATCAGAAAATTTTAACTGGAAAAATATTCGTTTTCCAACTCCTATAGAAGATATTATTAAATTTGAAAATAATAATAATCTTCGTATAAATTTATTTGGTTATGAAGATGGAATTTCCCCAATGCGGCATATTCATGAGAATCCAGATATTAGACTTTTACTATTAGAAAACAGTCACTATGTGGTTATTAAAAACTTGTCTCGATTGATAAGATCTCAAGTGACTAAAAAGAAAAATAAAATTTATGTATGTGATTATTGCCTTCAATATTTTGGAAAAGAAGATCTTTTAAATAAACATAAAGACTTTTGTTGACTTCATACTTAATGTAGAGCCATTCTTCCAGAAAAAATTCTTTTATCGAGTTTAAAAATTATGAACGTATGACAAAAGTTCCATTTGTAATATATGCAGATTTTGAATGTTTTGTAGAACCTATAAAAAACATTTAGGTAAAAATACTATGCAATATCAAAAACATATTCCTAGAAGTTTTTGTTACTTAATAAAATGTATTGATAATTCTTTATTTGCCCCAAAATTAGTACGTTATACGATAAAAAATAAAGATGAAGACGTGTCTAAAGTATTCGAAGACAAAATAGAAAATGAGATAAAAACACTTTACCATAAATTTAAGTTTTCAAGAAAAAAACTTAAAAAAAAAGATATTCAAGATTTTAAAAAAGCAGAAATTTGCTATGTTTGTAAAAAATATTTTAAAAATGAAAAAAAAGTTTTAGATCGTTGTCATTATACTGGAAAATATAGAGGAGCAGCTCATAATAGTTGTAATCTAAAAATGAAAAAACCAAGATTTATTCCCGTTATTTTTCACAATCTAGAAAGATATGATTCTCACTTCTTAATAAAAGCATTAGCAGATACACCATCAGGTGAGATAAATTGTATTCCAAAAAATGAAGAAAAATATATAAGTTTTATGAAAAACATTAAGGTAGATACTTTTAATAAAAATGGAAAAACGTATAAGGTTATAAGACAATTAAGATTTATAGATAGTTTTAAATTTATGAGTTCTAGTTTAGAAACATTAGTGAAAAACCTAAAACCAACAAACTTTAAAATCTTAAAATATTATTTTCCAAAACATTTTGAATTACATTCTAGAAAAGGTGTTTATCCTTATGATTACATGGATTCATTTGAGAAATTATCAGAAACAGCTCTACCTAAAAAAGAAGACTTTTATTCAAAATTAAACGATGAACATATTTCTGATGAAGACTACATCCACGCAAAAATATTTGGGAAAAATTTAATATGAAAACCTTAAAAGACTATCATGACCTCTATTTAAAAACAGATGTTCTACTTTTAGCAGACGTTTTTGCTAGATTTAGAAAAGTTTGTAAAGAGAATTATAACCTAGATCCAGCTTGGTATTTTACATCTCCTGGATTAGCTTGGGAAGCAGCTTTAAAACAAACTAAGATAAAATTGGAACTTCTTCATCAACAAGACATGTACTTAATGGTGGAGAAAGGAATTCATGGAGGTGTTTCTATGATTACAAAAAGACGTGCAATTGCGAATAATAAATATCTTAAAAAGAGAGACGAAGTCTCCGGCAACTTTGTTCCCTTTATGATTCTTCAAAACCTAGTACTTATATTCCGTATTTAGATGCAAACAATTTATATGGTTGGGCCATGATGCAAAAACTTCCTTCACATGATTTTAAATGGGAAAATAATATAAGTTCCTTGATAGATCTAGATGAAGATAGAGGATATATCTTAGAAGTAGATCTAGATTATCCTAAAGAACTTCAGGATCTTCATAATGATTTTCCTTTAGCTCCGGAAAAAATTATCATTTCATGAGATGAAAATATTACCACGGAAAAATTAGTTCCAACTTTAAGCACGAAAAAGAACTATGTAGTACATTATAAGATATTAAAACAATATTTAGAAAGAGGACTAATATTAACAAAAATACATAGATGTATAAGTTTTAAAGAATCTAATTGGTTAAAATCTTATATAGAACTTAATACATATCTTAGATCAAAGTCTGATAATAAATTTGATAAAGATTCCTTTAAGTTAATGAATAATTCCGTGTTTGGAAAAACGATGGAGAATGTTAGAAATAGACAAGATGTTATTCTTGCAACGACACCAAAACAGTTTGAGCATTTAGTAAGAAAAGTAAACTTTAAAAAATTTACGAGGTTTTCAGAAAACTTAGTTGCAGTTCATATGTATAAGTCAAAAGTAATTCTAAATAAACCTTCTTATGTTGGAATGAGTATTTTAGATATTTCTAAAAGTCTTATGTATAATTTCCATTATGATTATATAATATCAAAATATGGAGATAAAGTAAAATTACTTTTTACAGACACAGATTCTTTATGTTATGAAATTCAAATGGAAGACTTTTATAAAGACATTTCTCCAGACTTAGAAAAATATTTTGATACTTCTGAAATTATAATAGATAATCCTTATATACAAAAAGGATTAAATAAGAAAGTTCCAGGTGTGTTTAAAGACGAATGTGGAGGAAAACAAATTATAAAATTTGTTGGATTAAGAGCAAAATTATATGGTTATGAAAAAGAAAACGTCGAGGAGACAAGATGTAAAGGGCTTAAGAAAACTGTTAAAAACAAAACTTTAAATATAGACGATTATGAAAAATGTTTATTTTCAAACACGGAGGTTATGAGATCGATGAATGTAATAAGAAATAAAAAACACGAGCTTTTTTCTGAGACTAGAAAAATTAGCCAAGTGCAAATGATGATAAAAGAATAATACTACCAGATAAAATCAACACTTTAGCTCCTGGACATTATAAATCATAAAAAAAATCTTTAGAAAATACTACTAAAAATTTAGATTCTCAAAACCATGGTATAACAAAAATATTTTTCCTTTAATAAAAGAGATAATGATTATTTCACAAAATATAGACGATCGCATTATGATAGACTTTTGTAAAAATAAAGGTCATGGAGAATATATGACTAATTTAACAGAATCTCAGCTATTGGATAGTCGTTTTTATAATTATTTATCTGACTCGTTAAAGAAAAAAATAAAAGATATTACTCTTCCTTTAACTATAACAGATCCAAAAGATATTTTAATACTAGTTTTAATCTATTTAAATACGTATAAAAAGAAACCTAGATTTTTAAAAAAAATTTACCTAGATTTTTACATAGAAAAGATTATCCTAAGAATGTATAAACACTATGGAATCTACTGGGACTAAAAAAAAATGTATAACCTGAAAAAAGTTATACATTTTAAATTAAATTATATTAAGATCGAAGATCGCTAAAAAATTTTTCCTAATAACCATCCACCTATGATTCCAGAAATTCCCATAAAAAATTTTTGATATTCTTGCATTTCTTTACTAGGTTTATAATAATTTTCTAATCTTGGTTCTATAGTCCATTCTAAACGAGTAGAATTTAACTTTTTTTTTAAAGATTTTCGAGATTTTTATTAGTCGTATTAATATCTCTATTAGCATCACTTAGTTCCTGCCGTAAACGTGCTTCTTTGTTTTGTCGAGCTACTTCTTTTTCATACCAAGCTTCCTTATCTCTTGCGAGTTTTTCCATGGCTAAATTATGTCTATTCATTTCTTTTTCATAACCATTATGGTTTAATTTACTAAACAAATAACCTGCTCCTGCAAAAGCAAATGCGTTAAATAATCCTCCTGCTACCATAGAAGTCATTTATTTTAAAAGATTTTCTTCATGTTTGTATTTTTTCTGGGATTATTTTTTTGTCTTCTAAATATTTTACCAAAACTGATCCTAACATTACGGCTCCTGCTAATTTCAAAGTGCCTTGAATACTTTGTGGCGTTGCTAGACTTTCTCCTAAAACTTTTTTACTTACCATAGAAACTCCTACAGCAGATAAAGTTAAAAGTCCTGCATCATAAATCTGATTAATATAATTTTTCGTAGTTTGCTCACCCATTTATTATATAAAAAAAAATTTTTCTATTATAACCTACCCTGTCAAAACGACGGGTGAAAAAATAGCTTAATCAAAATTGTCTAAGTGCGAAGCGGGTGCAATTTCTTTCTCATAGTTTTCTTTTTCTATTGGTCTTATCTCTTTTTTTTCAATAAGATTTTTAACATTATTTTTTTTAAAATACAAATAAGAAATTACACCAAAACTAATTATGGAAACTATTATAGTTGATGTAGGAAAAGTGGAGTTAAAAGAATCCACGTTTTTATTCTTTTCTTCTAATATTTTTTTCTTTTTTCTTTCTTTTGCTTCTTTAGAAATTTGCGCAAGACGTTTTCCAGCTTCTACTCTTTTTGGATCTTTATCTATTTTCTTTTGCATAGTGATAATTGTAGTTTTTTCTTTAGGAGTTACTTCTTTACTTAAGAGCGAGCTTTGCTTGCCAAAGGCTTGCGTATTTTCTTCTGTCATTTATTATAAGTAAATTTTAAGTTAAAAAATTTTTACGCGCTTCGCGGCCTTCGGCCTTAAAACTTGCTCAAAAATCGACCAAGCACTACGTGCGACTATGTTGCTTAAATTTTAAGTAAAAATCAAGTAGTCTATATTTTACTTAAAAACATCTCAAGTAGTTTTAAAATTACTCAAAATCATTTCAAGTAAATTTTAAGTAAAAATCAAGTAGTCTTAAAATTACTCAAAATCATCGCAAGTAAATTTTAAGTAAAAATCAAGTAGTCTATATTTTACTTAAAAACATCTCAAGTAGATTTTAAGTAAAAATCAAGTAGTCTTAAAATTAGTCAAAAATTGACCGAGTAAAAAAATAGTATTTTTAAACTTATTATTACGCAGAATAATTTTTTAACTTTCCACGACCACGTATAATTCTGATTCGTTTCTGATAGAAACTAGATTAGTTTGTCGGCAACTTATAAAGATTAATAAAATGTCATCAAGATTATTAACATGATCAGAAATGGAAAAATCATTATTTATTTCCACCACATAACATCTGGCAACCTGTTCCATGTTTAAAAAGTCTCCTCGATACGCAATAATAGAGACACTCATATAATCTTTTTTTATCATGTTAACTTGATATCCTAAGTCGAGTCTTGTTAAAGCCGTGTTTGTGTCAAAAACATGATAGAGTAATTTAATTTTTGAGTCTTGTTTAAATAGAAGAGGTAGAATAAAAGTTGGAGGGTATCCATCACGATTACTCAAAGGATCTCTCCAAATGCCTTGTTTCATGCTAGGATATTTAAACCTAAACATAAAACTCGTCTTTTTTTGTTGTATCTCGCTTTTTAACTTGTGTTTTATTGTATTTATCTTAATATGGTTATTCGAGGATAAGTTTTTGTTCACTTCTATCGAGGTTTTGTTAGACGCCACGTCAAGTTTATTTTTAACGGCTATTTTTTGATTATCCATCATATATTTTTTATTCGCCGCGATATCTGTTTGATACATCGTAATATCGTTTCTATTAGTCGTGATATCATTTTGATTTTAAGAGTTCTAGTCCTATTTGTAACAATTTGGCCTTCAGAAGTATTAAGTTCTTTTCTAAACTCTCCTAAAGATTTTTTAATACTTGCGCTTTCTTGATTTTCTTCCTATCCAAAATACATTGCCATTTATTATAAAATATATTTTGCAATAAAAATTCCAGTTATTAACATGTATATATATTATATATATGTGTATGTGTATATATATTATATTATGATTTTCTAAGGCTTTGCCGCTTGCGCTTTCATCTTCAAAAGTACTTAGATTTTTCTTAGGACTATCTTCAAAAGTACTTAGATTTTTCTTAGGACTATCTTTTTTATTTTCTATGTTGACTTTAGGTTTTACATAATTTAAACTTCTATTTTCACCAAAACTCATGTCACTCGTAGCTATGGTTAGAATATTATTAAAACCTGGAATAGGCTTTTCTAAAATAATCAGTTTGGAAGGAATTAAAATAATACCTGGACTAATCGCCAAATTTAATACCACATTTGTACTAGATATTGCTCTTCTCATATTCAAAATTAATATCGTAGTATCGATTTGAGTAATAGTGGCTTCTACTAATTTTCGAAATACGTTTTAAGTTTGTAAAGATTTTGCTCCTTGGTTCACAATAGACTCACAATTCACAATAGACTTCACAATAATAAGCTCCTTGGTTCACAATCTAGTATTAGCTTCAGCTCCTAAAACACAATAAACATAACTTTCTATAGATTCTTGAAATAACAATTGCCCTTGAGTAGTTATTCCATCGGAATCTTAGGCAATAAAACGAGCCCAATCTTGATCAGAAAGTTCTTTTGCACCTTTTAATCTGTATTAAAATCCATCCCTGTTTTTTTTGGTGGAGTTTACTTTAATGTATAGAATGGGAAGGTATTTTTTGACGTTTTTTAAATCATACTTTTTTAAAAGTTCACGATGTTTCATAAATTTTCTCGTTTGATAGTAAAAATGATATCTAACTAAGGATTTAATAATAGGATCAGCTTGTGAGTCCTTTAGATTTTGTAAACTAATACCACAAATAAAACTCGCAACGTACATTCCACATAACATAGCAAAATAAGGTTCTTCTTCATAATTAAAATATCTTCTTATGTCTAGTAGGTCTTGACTCATTTTTTTACCATCTGACCAGCGTGTTTTTATTGGAACTAGTCGAGCGAGAAAAAAATCTTTATCGCTCACATACATTTTAAAGTTTTCTAAAGGTTCTTCTACTTTTACGGGTCTTTGAAATTTTGTGTCTTTAATAGGATGTCTTCCCCAGCCTTGTCTGTTTGGATTTTTCAGGTAAATCAAGTGGGAAAACTCGGGAATTTCACCTCCAACGAACCATATTTCTGGCCAAGGTGTGGGTATACCTAGAGATTTTTGCCATTCTTTATTATTTTTAAAAGCGTAGGTTCCAATTTCATATCTATACTTAGAATACTTGTAAGGTTTGTAATAAACATGATCTTCTAGGTTTAAAAATTTGTTTACGATACCTTCAAAACTAAAACAAATGAGGTCTGCATTTGGATATTTTTTTAAAAAACGCTGTTTAGTCTCTGTTCTATACCAAGTCTTTATAAGTCTCATGGCTTTTTCATAGTTTTTTCCATAATATTTTTTATACATATCATTTAATTGAGAAAATAATCTGTCTGTTCCGATTTCCATTTTATTTAAAAAGTTTTTTTTTAAATAAATGAACAAATTAACCGTGTTTATAGAAAATAATTCCAAAGAAATAACACTAGATAGACTTATAAAAACAGATCCTGGAGATCGTTTATTCGTTAAAATGACAAGTATTTTCTGGGAATATAAAAACATAACCAAGAACCACAATAACATGATTTTAAAAGGAAATAATGAACTTAAATTCGATCCAGGTTTTTGGAGCTTTTCTCAATTAATGTCTAAACTAAAAGAACATAATTTAGAACTCAAAGAAAACGCTCATACAAATAAATGTAAAATAACTAATAAAAACTCTTCAAACGTTAATTTGAAAAATTTAGGAATGCTCTTAGGATTCGAAAAAAATAAAATAATTAAACCTAACGTATCAATAGAGTCTGATAAAAAAGTAAACGTTTATTTAGGACTAAAATATGTTACGGTACATTGTGATATCGTGGACACTACTAAAAATTATGATGCGAATGGAAAATTAAGTTCTTCTATAATCACTTTACCTATTACTACAGCGCAAGTTTATATGGAAAGTTACACAATATAAAAATATAGAAAGTTCCGTGGAGTTAAAAAATGGAATTTATAACAAACTAGTTTTTTGGGTAAATTCAAATAAGGCCGAAAGCATAGGCTCAATATTATTGGAACTTTACTTTAAATAAATGAAAGATTTGTAGACTTTTTTTAAAAACGAGCAAGAACTTAGAAATCTTTATTATGATCCTAAATCTGGTTATAAAGGTGTAGAATCTCTTTATAGAAAAACTTTAGAAGACGGCTTGCTTATTACTAGAAAACAAGTAAGAGCTTGGTTAAAAATGCAAGACACTTATTCCAGATATAAAAAAATTGTAAAAAAGTATAAAACACAAAAAACGTTTGTTAAAAATTTAGCTGAGCAGTTACAATTAGACCTCGTAGACACGAGTAAGCTAAGACATAAAAATAATGGCTATAATTGGATCTTAACTGGGGTGGAAATACTTTCTAGATATGCTTTTGCCATTCCTGTAAAAAAGAAAGACACTCAAAATATGAAAGAAGCTGTTAACGAGTTATTACAAGAATTTAAAACTAGATTTGAGAAATATCCAGATAAAATACAATTCGACGAGGGAAAAGAATTCTATAACGTAGGAGTAAAGACTACTAGAAAACAATAACATAGTTTATTTTTCTACAAACTCAGAAAGAAAAGCTGCTATCGTGGAAAGATTTAACCGAACTTTAAAAACGATCATGTGGAAATATTTTTACTCAAAAGGTACTTACAAATGGATTGATGTTTTGGGTGAGTTTGTTTTTAATTATAATCATACAAAACATAGTAGTATTTTTATGAAACCTTTTGAAGTGGATAAACATGATTCAGACCAGGTTTGGTTAACTTTATATGGACATTGGACAGGACAATACGAGCTACCAAAATATAAAATAGGAGAAAAAGTAAGAGTAAGTATAAGAATTTTTTCGAAAAAGGATATGAAGCAACTTTTACAGAAGAAATATTCCTGATCGATAAGATTTTCAGAAACGATCCTACTATGTATGAAATAAAAGATATCACAGATGATGAGCCTATTTTAGGAAAATTCTACGAACAAGAATTATCCCCCGTGGATAAAAAAGATGATATTTATAGAGTAGAAAAAGTCTTAAAAACAAGAGGTAACATGGCTTTTGTAAAATGGTTAGGGTATGATAATAAACATAATTCTTGGGTTACGAAATCTGATATAAAAAACCTTAAATAAAATGAATAATGATTTTAAAGACTATGACTATGATGATTTTTCTGAAGAAAGAGAAGAAATAGAAATGAATAAGTATGATTGGGAAAGATATGAAAATGCAGATGATAACATGGAGAGAGATGACATGAACAACTTGTTGGAAAATGAAATAGGTAGAGAGGAAGAAAATACTTTTACGGTACCTGAAGTTGTTGTAGACGTACAAACAGTGGAACCTGATCTAGAATGGGATAAAACTCATGATGAATTAGATCTAGATAGTATTCCTAATCCACAAAAATACCTAGCTGATCAAAGAAGAATTGAAACCTACGAAAAGGAAAATTTTTTACTCGATTTCTTAGAGTTTAATGTTGCCAAAAAAGATGGAGTGAGTTCTAGGGAGCTTATAGAAAATTTTAGAATAAGATTAAATGTAAGAGGAAAAGTCATAGAAGGAGACTTTAAAGGTAAAAATATCATAGTTTTAAAAAATGGTAAGTTTGTCTGCTCAAAAAATAAACAACTACAAGAGTCTATTAACAGATTTAAGGAACTATCTAGAAAAGCACAGGCTGAGCATTTTAACACACTTCCAGCACAAATCGAAGAAAATATCGAGATGGAGAATATGAGGAGTCAAAGCTTAGACAAAATAACCTCCCAAGTTAGTAAAGACTCGTTAGAAAGTCTAAGTAATAACTTAGAGTCACGTATCGATGAATTAGAAACCGCGTTAAAAGACACCTCCTTTAAGGAAGATAACTTAACACCAAAAGAAATACTTAGAACCGTAAGAGGATACCTTGAAATGCCAGAATCTCAAACTGTAAAAGAAAAACTAGAAAACTTAGAAAATGAAGCCAATCATTGGAGGTTAAAAAAATTACAAGAAACAGATTCAGAAAAAGAAGCTGTATACTTTAGAAAAAATCGCAAGACTTGGCGCAGATAAGATAAGATTAGAAAATAATGAGAGGGTCTTAGAACCAGAAACTCAAGAAATTTTAAAAGAAGAGACAGAATTAAATGATCTCAACCGTTTTGAAAAATTTAAACAATGGGCTAAAGAAAACTTAGTAGGCTTAAGTGGAGTAGCAATTGCTATAGCTGGAATTATAACCACGGTAACGATAGCTGGTAGATCTGCAGTTAAAAAAGGACCTCAGGCCACAAGTAGGTTTGCTAAGGCTGTGGCGAAAATAGGAAAAGAATTAGGACCTATCGCTTCTGGAGTTTTTAATATTGTTAGTGGTATCTTAAAATGGGGAGCAAAAGGTATAAGTTTTTTAGCTCAAAATCTATGGATTCTAGCGTTGGCTTTAACATGGTTTGTTTATGACTACGCAAAGCGCCGAAGAACAAAAAAATAATATTTTTTTTTATAATAAATGAGTACTATTTCTGAACTTAAACCCGATTTTAGAAAACTTAAAATGAGTGACATAAAAGGACAAAGAAGTAAACATCATATTACTTTTAATTCTAATAAAGCTAATCCTGGTGAAGAAATCTATGTGGATATTCCAAGACTTAACAAAGAAGACTGCCTATTGCCAAAATCTTTAAGCTTGAAATTTGACTTTAAAAATGCGAATACGAAATCTTGGTTCTTAAACAACTTAGGTAAAGCTTTAATAAATAAATCTACCGTAAGTGTAGGAGGTGAAACTTTATTCGATAACACGGGGAATGCTACTTATGAAATTTATAAAGACTTTTGGCTTCTTGAAAGAACCAGAGAAGAAATGTGCAATTTTGGAATAGCTAACGAAAATACAAGAAAAATTATTTCAAATAACGATACAGGCGCTAAAACAGGGGATACTCAAAAAGTCTCAGATGCTTTAGTAGCAGACGTTCTAAAAACAAAACAAAAAATAAAACTTTGTAAAATTTTAGGAGATCACCCATTATTTTCTCCTAGTTCTTTACAAAATAATTTACAATATAGAATTACTTTACCAAAAGCAGAAAAAATCATGGTTGCACAGAATGGAGAATCTGTAGAAGGATATACCTTAGAAAATATAGAATTAGAGTGTGAAAAAATTCAAAACGAAGATCTAGCTAACGAAAGTATTATAGGATATGAAACTGGAAAAAGTTTGAGCTTCGAACATGTAACTTTGTTAAAAACAGAAGAGTGGGATAAAAGTTCTACTTTAGTGAACAAAACCGTAAACTTACCCAGAAAAAGTATGGCTGCGATCGTGATGTTATTTAGAAATAAAACTGTCACAGATTCAGAAGAATATGTTTATCCTAATATAGAATCTACAAAAATTACCATCGAAGGAGTTCCAAATAGCGTGTATGGACGGGGTATTAAAAAAGAAGATTTTTATGATGAGGCTAAAAGATTATTCGAACACGAAAGTGAGTTAGAATACGAGCCTAGTAGTATGACTATAAGAAAGTTCTTCAAAGACAAATTCGCATTAGTAGTAGATCATAGAACTACAGAAGACAAGTTAGTCATGGGAGCTGGAAAAAAACTATTGAATACGCAAAATGGAGTGCTTCTAGAAATTAGTAAAAAAGCTACAACAGCTAATATAATGTGTCATATATTCGTAGTAAGTGATGGACTAGTAAACTATAAAAATAGAACTTTAGAAAACGTTCATTATTAAAAAAAAAGTGTTAAAATAAATGGGAAACTGTATGACAAGCACAAAAAGAATAGAACATTTAGTTCCAGATCCAAATAATCCTGGCGAAATGTTAAAGGAAATAAAAATTAATAAAACTTGTGGATGCACGAGTAGATTTGGAAGAAATGGAACAAAACTTTCGTTAAATAGTCATTTCGATTATAATAATACTATTATAGAAGATGTAAAAACGATAAAAAAAAACAAGTTAGAAAATGTATAATCTAAAAAGGTTATACATTTTTTTTAATTTACAAAATAAGGCTATGCCACGTAGTGTTCATAAGGATATCTTAATGATATTGCCAACCTTGCGTATTTTATGTTTTTTAATTCTTGTAAAATACTATGTTTTTTTCCTCTTTTGAAATATGTCCTAAGTAATCATCAAAAATAATATCCATGTCTTTTCTACTAGGATTATAAAATGTAACTAAATAAGAAATATTTTCTCTATAAGGTTTTGCAATAGAAGTCAGCTGTTGTGTAATAACTATAGTAAATATTCCATAATGTCTTGCAGAGAATCCTAATTTTACTAGCTCAGAAGTACGTTTTTTTACAAAAGAACTTGCTGCGATGTCATCTAAAATAATTAGAGAATTTGTACCTTTTGCAAATTCTACGATTTGTTTTAGAAAAGTTTCTACGTCGTCTTGGTCACGAGCTATAACGATGAAATTTTCATCTTTATCCTAAGGCCAAGCTTGATAAGTTTGGTTCCATTCATAAGTGGGACAAATAAGAAATATATAATAAAAATAACCTAAATAACTTGTTTCAAGCATATTTAAAAGGTAATAAGTCTTTCCAGAATTAGTCATTCCTATGATAATCATGTTAAAAGGATCACTAGAGTTTTGTGGCAAAGTAAAAGATTCTACTTTTGCTTTGTTTGAGATCTCATCTAAGAATTTTTCTCTACTTCTTTTTTCGTTTCTTTTTGTGATACTTCACTCGTTTTCGTTTCTGAGCATGTTTCTTCTTTATTATTAATTTTTGTATTCACAACATGGTTACCCACAATTAAAGTTCCAGAAAATAGTCCTATCAAAGGAATATAAGGTGTTATGTATTCTACTATAAATTTTACATCTCTACGAAAAGGTTCATTATCAGAAAGTTCTCTTCCTAAATCTGTAGCATTTTCTATAAGCTGTAAATGTTGCATAAGTTCAGAAAATTTTCCAATTGCCATATCCGTAAACAGGTCATTTGTTTTACTCAATTGATCACATTGATGATCTTGAAAAATTTGTTCTAAAGTTTTTTCAGAAAAATTTGTTCTAAAGTTTTTTCACTTTTTTAATATAACTTTGCGTATATTTTATTTCTTTTGCAGAAGATAACTTTAACAAAGTTTCACGAATATTTAGATCTGGCGTATTAAGGCTTTGCCGCTCTGCGTTGTGGTTACTGATTTATTATAAAAATTTTTTTTAAAAAAATGCTAACTCAGTAAAATATATCACAAAAACTCAGTAAAACATAATGCTCATTAATTATTCATGAGATTGCACAATAAAGGGATCAAGTGACCTTGAATGACCTTCGTAATAGTAATATCTAGTTTAGCGCCATTTTGAATCATAATAGTAGCTTATACTTTGCCGCCATCTTGGACTTTGATCACGTGACCTTGAAATTCCTGGAAATTTGATCGACAGGTGGCAAAAAAGGGGGCGGGGCCAAAATGTGGTAGAATCCCCTCTTCCTATACTACTCATTTCCAGTTCAAATTTAACAAACAAGCAATTTTTATAAAACTGAATAGTAGAGCATTTGAACAGCGGAAATATTAGCTTTCACCAGTTTCTCCCTTTTTGAAATTTTCATTTGAATGTAGGATTGTATTTTTTTTATACACCCTGTATTTCTAACATTTCCCATTGCTTTTCCAAACACTGGATTGTTCATTAATTTGACGAAATCTTTATCAAATTTGTTTTTGGCTTCTGTTCTTAAATCTGCATTTAATTTTATACAGGGTTTTAACTGATTTGATCCTTCAAATGTAACCTCTTTATGAATATTTGATAGTACCAGTCTTTTTTTTTACATATTTCTTAAGAGAATCATGATGTGCTACATACTTTTTCTTCAAGTTTAAAGTTGGAATTAATTTTTCAGTTTTACCATGTTTTTTTTGGGAGCTAAAGGATAATCACTATGTAAATCATGTAATTTTTTGGGATATTCTAAATAGTATATGTATCCACCAAACCACCTAATATGATTGTGTATGATCAATTGAATCACACTCAATCGATCATTGCCAAAAATTTTTGCAATATTTTTGATGGTGTTATTAACATATTTACATATTGCAATCAAGTGGAGAAAACCAGTGTTGGTGATTCAAAATCAAAATTAGTAGCTATCGTACCGTTGCAGATAGCAGGTCAATGTAGTGCCGAAATGTTTAATTTCGAACCACCAGCAAGTATTAGGAGAAACTAGTTAAAATGGTTATGTTTTAACTACATATAAGTCTATATAACTCGAGAGGTGAATTGATTAATTTCAATTCTGGAAATGTTTGAATGGATCGTATTTGGTGGCAGAGTCGCTAGGATATGCGCCTTTCACCACTGAGGTTGTGGGTTCGATTCTCAGTGCGGACTTTACTTTCTCATGTGAAAAGAGTTTGTCAACTACTCTGCCGAAAGTTGTAGGTTCCCCGGGTACTCCGGTTTCCTCCTACAGGGGAAGTTGACAGGGTGGGCTAGGATAAACAGTTAGGAAAGTAAATATTGATTGTTGTAATAATAGACAGTTTAAGGTAATACATATGCATATACATAATGTATACATTAGAAAACCGTTGTAAATAGTTGCGCAATTCGGCTTATACGCTGCAAAGTAACTATATGTATAAACTATAACTATTATTATTGAGTATAACTGAGATAAAATTAGCGGTGAAAAATGGGAAATTAAATATTACAAAACATGATATTTCGTTTTCATTTTCAATTTACAAATCAAATAGATTAATGACAAAAAATTTTTTTGGAAAATAGCAAATATATATTGTAAAACAAGTAAAGGTTTGTTTAAATTATTTTATACGAGAAAAATCGACATTAGCGATTTAACTAAAAAAGGACAAAAAGAGAAAATAGTTGGTGGTGAAATTAAAAATCTTTTGGATATGAAAATATCTAGCAATCTTACTGCCAATCAATACATTTTATTTCAACAAAATTTTTTAATATATGTTAATGACAAAAATATGAATTATCAGAATAATAAATAAAATATTTTACCCTCCTTTTTAATTAATAATAGGAAAAATGTACAAAAAATACTCCATTTTTCGATCAAATATGATAATGATAACTATCAATTGAGTAACGAAGTCATTGAGCTGAATTTATGATTAGAATATGATGAGTGGTGATGTGGAATATTACAAGAAAATATTAAGAGGGCAAACAGGGTGGAAAAATATAAAAATACGAATTTATTGAATATAGAGCATTTGGAAACTATTTTTGAGAGAACAAAAGATCAAATTGCTCCACCTCAAATTTTGAATCACAGTTATCCTTTTCCAAAACATTTAGTTCAAACACAATCACTACCCCCACCCAGTAAAAAAAGAAAACTAAAGCAACAGCAGAGTGGTGGAATAGATCCAAGCATGTTGAAATTTATTAAATGAATGGAAAAAGGAGGTGATGATGTCAACTTTCAGTAAAAAAAGACGTGGATATCAAAAACAAAAAGGCAGTGCTCTTGGTGAGGAATTAGCTTTAGGAATGTTTTTACTACAGATTCTCAATACCACTACTAACATTTTAGAACTAAATGTTTAGAAAATAATAGATTTTATTTTCATTTCGATGTACTTATTAGATTAAGAAAATATAATAAATTTATTGAAATATTAGAAGAACAAAAATTCTTTGTTACTTTTTTATTTTTGCATTGTTTGATTATCGACAATGACATCATCATTTCAGGAGTAGCTCAACTTTCTACCAAAGAGCAGGAGCAAGATCTTGTTGAAAAACACGATAATCTTATTATCGATCCTATCTCTACTCTATTCAAATGTTTTCCGCATAATATAACTTTCATTAGTTTGTGTCCATTTATTTTGAAAGCCTCGCCTAACAACGATAATGTATTGGCTAAACATTATACATTTACTCGTATTAAAAATGAGTATGGTCTCATTAGGACAAGCGGTGCTAGATTACATGCTAATCTTGAAATTGTAACAGTTGCAAATCCTAACAATCACCCTTATAATCAAAGAGCTATTGGGTTTCATCTTTTCCCTCTATGCACAGCATAGGCAATAAAAAATAAACACATTACCGATGTCTTAGTAAACATGACGAATAATCAAGAAAATTAGATTGGTTGCATATGTCATTTACTAACTGAGGTACCTAGTTAATATTCAAGTACATATAAAATTAATGGTGGTTTTCATGGTACACCTAGTCATAGTGATAGCATAGTTTGGTTAGGTAATCTTGCCCATGCTGATGTAGTCAAGAAAGGTGGTGCAGCAAGAGTAGCCTTAAGGGGGCAACCTACCTGAAAATTTCACATGCTTGACATTTTTTCTTCAGGAACGTTCAGTTCGCAAAAGCTTGCCACTCATTGTGCACAGCAGTATTCCGAATAAAAGTATGCAAACAAGTTATTTGCCCTGTGGTATTCCCCAATTGCTTTCCAAAATGGCTGCTATGTTTACAGCAGAACAAGTTGCAACACAAGTTGTTTCTGGAAAAAGAAAATGAAATGAAGAAGAACCTCTTTCAGAAAATATCTAAAAATGTTTGTTGCTATTATTTGATGAGTTACACAGTGAGCTTTAAGAGGAGCGAGTGCGATTGTTGCAACCTTAGTCGAATTGAGCTGCCAGGTGAATGGCCAAAATCAACCAAATTTACACTCGTTTAAGATCCTCGCTGGTAGTTCGATTCATGGATCTATTGCATTCCGAGATGAAGCAAGAGTGTGGCTGGGTGCGATTTCCTGAAGGCTAGTTGGCAGGCATTCTGTAAAAACAGCATTTTATGCCGAAGTGACATGAGATATGCCCTATCAGTTGTTTGTTGTCCTTTGAAGGGTTGTGAAGTCTTTCCCTGGGTTTGTGGAGCCGTTATGTTTTGTTGGCACTAATAAGAAGGGAGAAGTTATTTCATTTACCAGTCTGCACATAGTCATGGAGTTATTGGCATTGCTCTCAGGCTACTTAGTAAAGGATGTTGCCACGTATTTTACGAGGAATTTATCTGTATTGAAGGCTGGTCACAAGGTGAATGTTATTTGCCAGTGATTCTAAAAAGTTTGCTTTTATTTATAAGAAAAAACTTGGTAAATTTATTGTTGGTTTTAATTTTGGTGAGTGGAATGTTAATGGTATCCACAACATTCCTAATAGCTTTGAAATCATTGCTGGAAATTGCAAGATGTGTACTATTAATTATAACACTTTTGGCTATAGAATGAAAGACTACCTCTAACGATTAAAATAATATGATGTTAGACAGAGTAATGGATATACTAAAGTAAGGCACATCAGGGTGCATGGCACATAATAGGTTAATATTACTGTAGTTATATTTCACAGTAATGTTACTCTAGCTTCAATAAACTACTCTAGCATTACCATAGCTTCAGACGTAATTTCCCCCCTTAGACTATTTCTGCTAATAAACACAACGGCTCCATAAACCAAGGCACAGACTTTCATAGAACAAGTTCACACATGTTCAATTATATTGGGTTTCTGCCTTGCCAGATATGTAGCTACTTGGCAATGCCAGACATTATTGAAGCTACAGCAAATTCGTCCCTCTAACCATAGCAATTTTAATATTATACTTGTTGCAATTGTAGCATTATTATACATGTATTTTACATAGATTATACATATATGTCCTGAGAGCAATGCCATTTAACACTTAAATTGCATATGAACCAAAGAATAACACAACCCAGCCTGACTTTTACAAAGGGTGCAAAATCGGAGTACCTGAAGAAAAACCCTCAAAGCACGAGAGAACGAAACTCTACTCCAGTGGCATGTTGGCTACTGTGTAGCTGGGGATGCCGTTAAGAAATATGGTACCCATATAATCTACTTCCATTCTTTCCCTCCCCTTGCCACAAAATTTTTACCTTCTTGGAATTTTTAACTTATATTTTTAACCCCTTGGAATTTTACAAATTTTAGGTTCACTTACATTTTCGATACACTTTTTATGTCAGCGCACCCCAAAAATTGTCTGCTGGAGGGGGCATGCCGCCCCCACTAGCACACCACTGCCCTACCCATATAGCTGAGCACTGAGGTTGAATAGCACCAGATGGTTGCATTCATGCACTATTCTTGCACTACTGACCTTTGCTAAACTGTGTTACTTTCAGGAGACACAATAATATCACACAATTTTTCACATAATACATCTTTTTTGGTTTTAATAAAAGTATACCATTTCTTCACTCTGTTGTCTATGCATGCTGTAACTATCATGACAGAGCATTTAAAATGCTACTTAAGAAATCACTATTTGGCAAATATTACCATATGATAAAATGGTTGTCTGATATGTCAACCTATTCAACTCACTAGTCAACAAAATTGGACTCTGCCTTAAAAATTAACTTGGTTTATCATTAGAGAAACCAATGCTGTTTTGGACCTTACACTCTAGCGGACGTATTAGTTAATTATTATCTATAATTTATGCTAATTTTTGTTTTGTTGGCAGGAACGTATATAGCTAGCGAGAGTAGCACATGTTTACTCTTCTCACAGAGAGTGTTTTTGAGGGAAGTATAGCAATAAATCTCATGAGTTATAAGACTACACACCGTCTGTAACAAATGCATGATACATTGCTACTTAATAGATAGAAATGATCTGTTATATGTACAGATTATGTCATTAACCTATTAGTATACAAGAGTCTTAAGATTAATTCTCAGGCTATGTGTACACCGTAACGTTTTTGAGCGTTTTCATTTGTGTTTTGACGTGAAAACGGATGCAAACACTAACAATTTAGAACAGAGGCTGCAGCTAGTATAATATATTGAAAATAATTTCCCTTGGAAAGTGTTAACTAAGCGTTAAAATGATAAACTAGGCGCCAACGTTTTTGGAAATGCTTGAAAATGGCGCTCGTGTGCACATAGCCTCAAAGACTTAAGATTTAGCTTTCTGACATAATACATCACTGGTCGAATAACAAATCTATACTTAGACTTAATGCTCAGATTGAACTTCAGAGATATATGATCAATTCTTCATCTGACTGCCATGTGCATACTACCATCCTGAAGAATCGATTTTATAATTCACTTTTCATTTTTACAATTAATGACAAACAAGTACGGTGCCAGTATATAATTAAGAGTAGTATTATATATATTTTTATTTTTATTTTCAAGGCGCGGTAGCTAAGCCATGAAATTAGTATATTTTACTATT
>JAOBYK011108640.1:16292-47333 GCA_025434845.1 Phenganax subtilis | reverse complement strand
CAAATAGTAGTGGTTGTGTTCCAGGTGCTAATCAGGCCGTGTCTGTTCTTCATGTACTTGGATTATTGAAAAACATAATGATATTTTTGCCTAATCAGGTAGGATACCAAGTAATATTTGTTATTAGAAAGTTAAATATTATTTCACAAGACTTTTGGCATGTCTTGTCATTTAGCAAGTAAAGTCTCTTTGTGAAACAATGCTGAAATTGATGACGTTTGGAAATATTGTAAGTGAACTTGGTAATCCTGGTTTAGATAAATTTGAAGCACAACAAACGAATTATCTTTATTTTTGGGTTTGTCTAATTCATTGTAGCTCTTAGTTTCTACAAGTTAGGTGCAATTGTTTCAGATGTTGTCAATGAACTGCATGCAAGTTATGCACGCCATGTTTGAAGGAAATCCTCAGTCGGCAACTCTTACAGCTGAACTTAATGGGCAATTGGTCAATGTAAGCGATGATTAAACTTAGTCTATGCGGGTCGACATCTATAAGTCCATACCTGGTTTTCATATGGTCGTAATTGTCGTAAACGAGGAGTCACTGCATCTTTTAATGGCCAAAATATTTTATCTTTCTAGCAGAAAATGTGATAGAAAACATACATACAATACCTACTAATAATAATTGTTTGATAATAATTAGTTTGAAACTGTTCTGTTTCGGCTGTTTACGAAGGTGGTGACTTGATTGTTGCGACAGTTATACGACCGTATGGAAACCAGACTTCAAGAGAGAATTGTTGTGAACACTTGTAACTATTTATGGTAGGCTCTGTTTGACTACCAGCCGAATTCTGTGGATGAGCAACAAGCAGTTGCCTGGTTGATACTTATGGAGAAAGCTTATTGCAACTTGCAAAGGTATAGGAATATAGTGTTTGAGAAATCGTATAGTTTATGGACAAATTGCATGCAATTCGTTTGCGACATACTTGTGTTTACATTACAAGGTTGGATTCTGAATTGTGTGCAGATTCTTGTGTCAAACTGTTTGCGTCGTGCATGTCGTTTCTGCTTTCGCATCACGCTGTTGTCAACACAACGGCAGCCAATACGATGAAGGTTAGTTAGCTCTGCTGTGCTCTGCTCCGTGTGTAATCTTTTATGTTCTTCCTTTCTCTCCACTGATAGTATAACAATATTGTAAATCTCCAATCATTTAGTGCGTCCTTGAAGAATGTATATCTCCAGTAGCAGAAAAAATCAGCACGCAATTACACAACAAAGATGCCTCCTCGCCTGTGTTGGTGATATTAAGGTGTCTTGAGTCTGGATTGAAGTTGAGATATCAGGAAGCGTGGAAATTTATACTTGATGTTATAAGCAAGTTTTTTGAGGTGAGACATTTATCGCTCGTGTTATACGCTTGTAAGGCCCAGTTTACACTGTCAAAGTTTCTGTGATCAAAGTGGAAATTTCGGATAGGTAAATCCTAAGTTTTCAAGCATTTGCTAAAAATATTTAAGGGAACTATTACAGTGCTAAACACTGAACCACTTCACTCTGATATTTCTTACAAATTTTTCAGAACGTAGCATATCCGTGTGAAAACTTCCTACTTTGATCACAGAAACTTTGTTAGTGTAAACCAGCCTTAAGAATTACCATTCATGCGGTGTTTTTCATCTATATGATATCAATCAATAATTCACCCTCTAGATATTTGGAAAACTATGTCCAGAAAGGTTGAAGAAGTGCTTGATCTCTTTGTGTAACCTGCATAATAGCCATGGGATACAATGTCGTCGAGAACTCGAGAAGACCGTCGGCATCGCTTTTCAAACAATGGGACCAAGGTAAGATAAATTTAGTGTCAGTTTACAGCAAACATTTTGGATTGTCACACACCTTATCACTACTCTGGTTTAGTAAAATGAATGCAACTTACCAAGAAGTTGTAATTCACAATTCAACGTTTCGACACTTCAGTCAAGTGTCTTCATCACGCATCTTATTTCTACTCTAGTTTAGTAAAAACTTAGCAAGTTATAATCATCTTTTGTCAGACATTCTCATTACTCTGGTTTAGTTGGCACTCATGAGAAGTTGGGAATTCGCTTTCCAACATTTCTGCATAGTGTCTTTATCACACGTTTTGTCAGTACTCTGGTTTAGCAAAATGAAATGTAACTTAGCAAGAACTTACAATTCCCCAAATCCGGTCTAATGTCTTCATCAAGCATCTTATCACTATACTCTGGTTTAGTAAAATGAATGTATAATCTCGCAAGTTTTCACACGTGTTGTCTACGGCTCTATTCCTCTTTCAGATTTGTTTTAGGTGTTGTGCCTTTGGATTTAGAAAAAGACACGTAAGCTTCACTCGTCAATCATAACTGTATTTGATGAATGAATATTTATTGTTGAGCTGCTCCAATAATTTTCTAGAAACTTTTGCGAGTTTCCACGAAGTTGGTTGTTGCCGGTTATGAAAGACCACGTACAAGAAACAGAAATGATGTTCTTTTTCCAAAACCTTCTGCCACTTGCCAGAATCCTTCGACAGAAAGGTATGAATGAGTACGAGAACAACTTTTTTCAGCAAGTTTTACGTAAGAACTTTTGATTTACTCTCTTGAATTACCGTAATTATTCGAATAAACGCCGCGGCGTTTATTAAATTTTTGGAGCTTGGAGTGCAGCGTTTATTTGAGGGAGGTGTTTATTCGAGGGCGGCGTTTATTGCAAATTTGGTAGCAACAATTGTTAATTAATGTAAAACCAAACAAAACCAATGTAACAGTCAACCTAAGATTTGCACTACTTAGGTATGAATGCTTCGAAGTAACGCCGCAGCGGTAAAAGAAAGTGCGGAGCTTATTCGAGGGCGGTGTTTAATAATGTTTTTGCTTCTCCCTGCGGTGTTTATTTGAGGGAGGGGTTTATTCGAATAATTACGGTATCTAACAAGACTTTACAAAAACTCGCTCGATAAAAGATTGAAGCCCGTTTTCCACATGATTGGTTTGCTTTGTGGCTAAGTATATTTCTATTTAGCCAAGCTCTTTGGTACAAAATTTCGCCTCCTGCAAAACGGGCATGATTTAAAATTTTGCAATACATTCAGGGGCCGGTTGTACAAAACAGTTGTTTAAATTAACTATAGTTGAGCACGAACATCAGACAACCAAAATAGCGTATTCAATGTATAACTACGTTTTGACTACAAAATCGCTGGAATAGTTCAGAGTTTTATTCAACATTCTCCAATATAGTGCAGTGTGTAGATTCTGCCATGTATTTTCTTCAACCAATCATATCTTGTTTCATAACTTCCAGTAGTTGAACATGTGATGGAAATATAAGTATTCTTGCTTGTTGATTTCAAAGCCATCATTATTCAGTGCTTGTTTTGTTAACGTCATTTGGTCAAAAAGTTTTTGAACTATCAAAATATAAAGTTAGAAAAATGAATATCTAACTTGTTTATTTGTTATAGTGCTCTATACACTATTATTTTTCTGTTGATTGCAGCTGATGACATGAAGAGCAAAGGCAGTGAACTGGAAGCGAAAGCATTCGATACATTGTACTTGCAGGTACAGTGCAGTGCTTCAGCCATGCATAGTGCACTCATTAGCTTTGTTCTACTGCATTGTTGAGAGCAATAGTTTCTTTTTTTAGATATGGGATCTTTTGCCCTCGTTTTGCAATAAACCTACTGATTTATGCCAGGTATATTGAAGTCTGATTGTATTGCATGAGTATGCATGAGAATTGAAGAGTGATATTATCTGTCGTTATTATTTGGCTAATAACTTGTTTGCAATCACGTGATTGTTTAATCAAATGACGGGCAAGTCGACAATTTTGTTGGCGATTTTTCCCTTTGACTGCCGTGTACTGTAATGAATTAAAAATGGATCAAACCGTTATGTCTTAAACTGTCGTTGAAGTCAACTAAAAGGTATTTGACGGCCATTTTTGAAATACTTGCCCGTCATCTAAAATCTCGAAATCACATGATTGAAAACAGCCCATATATTGTTTCATTTTTTTCATAGAACTTCAAATCTGTTGCGAAGACCTTGGGTTCCATGTTGAACGAAAATGCCGAGCTTCGGGCGAGGATTTGTCACGCTCTGCGACTTTTGATTACCAAAAATCTTGACAATGGTGAGTTGAAGACTATATAAATCACTACATTGAGTACTTCGTATGCTTCGACTGACAATTTTTAAGAAAAAAGTACTCGCAGTTATTTTTGTTCTTGTGCTTCGGTGCTTGGTATAAGAAAAGTATCATTGAAAAACTTAAGTGCCTTTTTTTTCTTCGACGAAAAATTAGATTGCTTGATTGCATGTACATAAAGCACAAAAACCCATCAAATTTGGACTACCTTTTTTGATACTTTGTTGTCCGCAATCGATTAAGTGCTTTTGCTAATATGATATATCATAGTCTAATCTGGGGTGTTAGAGCATGTATGTTTTAAGTTTTGTAAAAATATCGTTGTTTTCTGCAGAGGAAAATATTAGAGAACTGTCAAGATTTGCGAAGAATTATGTGCCAATTCTCTTCAATGTTTATACGGCGTGTGAAGAAAAGAATGACGCTGTGTTTCTGCCGATCTTTCAGACCTTGAAATGCTATTTACGAATTACTGATCAACAGGTACATGACTTGAACCAGGGTCAAAGATATGAGAGAGCTTTAGATTTAACTACGAGACGAGTTTTTCGCAGTAGGTATACGAGTGGCCAGATTTTGGAGTCGTTTTCGCGTAGTTTGATCCAAGAATGTTCATCTTCCATTGCAGTTGGTAAGACAGTTCTACCAGAAGGCAGTTGACAAAATACAGTTGGATGAAACGGCCAAAGAAAAAAAGTAAGTTGCTCTGACAGTTGATTTACACGAATGCCTTTTGAGGGATTACAACATTGTATGAAATAGTATATACACAAGAATTACAGTTTAAAGCCTGTTTTCGACTGGGCAGAATTTTCCGCGCGGAAAATAAAATCTACCAAACTGATTGGCAGCAATGTATTTCGCCTCGAAGCGAACCAATTACGTTGCTAGATTGATTTTCCGCGCGGAGAATTAATTCTTTGGTGAATTTGCGTGCAGTGCGAGCAAGAAAGTAGTTTTATATTTTCATCAATTTTATACAGACACATGTTGATGGATCTTGTGATTGCAATGGTTTCGTTTTTGGACGAAGACTCTGTTAAGAGTTTATATCAAACTATAGTACCATGGTTAAAGGTTAGTGGGTTTTAATTCTTTATGAAGTAATTTTGATCCAGTCTCTTAAGTGTTCTTCGCCAGATATTCAATATCAACTTGAGGCTCGAATAAGTCAGTTTGTGTTGAATTTTTCTCATGGACTATTAGAGAAAGAAATTTGTATATGTTCTCATCTTAATCTGAATTCTTACTACTGGTTTTGATTTGCCTTGGTTTACAAGTTCGACTTATCTTCATTTCAGTCGAAAGATTCGCGACTTCAGAAGAAATCCTACCGAATTTTGGAAGAGATTTGCGGGTCCACATCAACCGAGGAATTTATTTCAAGTCATATCGCAGAGATTCAAGCCTTGCTAGAGGAGAATTCAACCACAGCAGTTTCAGTTTCGAAAGCGGTAATGAAGCTTACAGTTATAGCGTGTGAGATGAAATTATAGGTCTGGGGCTGGTTTTTCGAAAGGTGGATAGTGCTATCCAATGGATAGTGATTTTTTGTAGTCGTTGAAAAATGTTCCATTGATTGCTATAACAAGAAATTACGACTTATATCAATAGATTGAAGTGTGTAATATTTATATCGTTGACCAAAAATCGAAGTTACTACATTTTTTGTCCAATTTTTTGAACGTTGAAAATTTTACTATATAGTGGATAGCACTATCTAACTTTCGAACAACCGACCCCTGTTCTTTTTCATTGTAGCCGCGACTGCGATGTCTAATTCAAATCGTCAAAAAACTGCCACCAGGACAAGAAATGTTTCTGGATACCATTATACCAGAGGTAAATTTTTCAATCCAGTTGCAAGTTTTTTTATTCAATTACTCAGTTTTTAAACGTTATCGTGTTGAATTAATTTCAACAAACTTGCAAACATTGTTCTTTTAGGTTATATTGTCAGTGAAAGAAGTGAATTCGAAAGCGCGAGCTGCATCTTTGAAACTTTTAGTTGAAATTGGAGAAAGTATTATTCGTTGCTCCAACCAGAGCACTCAAGGTTTATTTTATACTTTGTGTATAAATGATTTGCTCTTTTCGACATGTTATGAAAATTATATTTCTCCTGACTTTTTTCAAGCTTGTATTGAATCCTATTTGGGCACCTTAGTGGCTGGTTTTGGTGGCTCGCCACATATGGTTAGCGGAACTATAATAGCCATCTCAAAGATCCTTTACGAGTACAGAGGTATAAAAAATATTGTTTATATCAAGGTCAGGGGTTTTATATACTGTATCTATGATGTTTGAATGATTTAAAGTGGCTATATTAATATCAGGGATTGTACGTATTTGTAGTATTTGAGTCATATAAAGTGTCTATTTTAAGGTCAGGGATTGTACAGATTTGTAATAGTTGAGTCATTTAAAGTGTCTGTATTTAAGGTCAGGGATTGTACATATTTATAATATTTGAGTCACTTGAAGTGTCTATTCAAGGTCTGGGATAGTAAATATGTATAAAACTTGAATCATTTAAAGTGTCTATATCAAGGTCAGGGATTCGGTATACTTGTAACGTTTGAGTTATTTGATGGTTAAAGGTTGCTTTTTTTACGTTAGGATCGTACTCGATGCAAGTTCTTGAACAGCTCATGAAAATTCTGACGAATCTGTTACTATCAAACAAGAGAGAGATTGTTAAGTCTGCTCTGGGTTTTTTCAAGGTGGGGTCTGGTGCAGTTATTGTACACTGTGTTACTTAGTTATAATTGGAATAGCCCCTTAGTTCTAGCTTGAATTCTTTCTTCCATGAATTGTTTAGAAACTAATATCTTGTCGTACATGAATGATGTTCAATTAATTTTTATTGCTATACAGTTAGTTGCTATGTAGTATATATTTTATATCGCCTTTGTCATTTCAGGTTGCCATAAGTGTAACCAGCGCTGATGAATTCTCTCCATTTTTGCAAGATCTAGTAAGTGTGTAGTGTCGTATAGAAGGCCAAGCAATGACCTGGTCAAACACGAAACACATAAAAATGATTCGCTACGGCACAGCTGTAATATTTACTTTCCAAATTGATTTATTTTATGTTTCGTTAGATCCTCGGCCTTGTCAATTGGAATGAAGACAGCAGAAACAAATTTCGATTTAAAGCCCAAGTGTTGTTCGAAAGACTTATAAGAAAATTTGGGTAGGTGAACCATGAGGTGCGCAGATGTCTACAACGACTATGTCTTCACCGTACACAAGTTTGCCTAAACGTGAACAAAAAGATATAACATTATTCTTCAAACCATCTCTCTGATGATTATGTCTTCATGTCGCAGAAGCTCGCGTAAACATGAGCAAACTTTTGGTTTGAAAGAAGTAAAACTTTACTAAATCTTCGAACTGTATCGCTAACGACTATATTTCGTGCAAATTTTTGAATGTGTGTTTACACTTTCAGATACAAAGTCATTCATGATTTGGTACCAGAACCACATCAAAAGTTCGTTCGTAATATTCATAAATGTGTTGAACGAGGCAAGCGCAAGAAGATGGAAGGATACAGCAATAAAATGGTAAATATGCATGTTGTAGAGCCTGTTAGAGTCTTTGATATTCTAAAGTTTTTTGTCATCCAAAAAGTGTAAACCTCTGTTTTGAAATTTAGAAACTGAACGAAAAGAGCTTGTACATTGACAGGTTCGATTTGAACGCTTTTTGCAAAGTAATAGAACAGTACAGTAGCTTGTGTGTCACCTAAATCTCTGATGATTTTGGATTCTATTTTACAGTTATGAAGATCTGATGTTCGGGTCTGACGACGATGATGACAACGAGCAGTCTTTGTCAACGAGAAAGGTTTTCAGTTCAAATCTATATACATTGTTTTGCTATAACTGCAGTTTACTAAACCAGACTAGTGGTAATGTGAAGAGAAGACAATGGATTGGAGTATAGAAACGTTAATTCGCGAATTGCAACTTCTTCCTAAGTTGCACTCGTGCACTGAACCGGAGAAGCGATGATGTGTAGTAAAGCCACTAGAGCTTGGAGTGTGGAAACGTTGGGTTATGAATTGTAACTTTTTTGCTGAGTTTACTGTCATTTTCTTAAACCGAAATAGTCATATGCGAAAATTTTCGTCTTTCAAGGATCAGAAAGCGAAGAAGACCCCTCATCCTAAAGCTTTCATTCGTGAAAATGAACCAGACGAACCTCTTGACTTGCTCAGTTCAAACGTTTCTCAACATGTTACCGGTAAGTGCGCTAATATAAACTGGAATAGTGGTATTAAGTATTTATTTTGGACAACTGTGTGTGATCAATATTGAACCCATTCAATAACTATACGCCTTAATCGTCTCTACTTTGTTTTCTGTTTTATCTACCTCAAACAATTTTACTTTTCGAGGTAAAACTGTTGCCACTCAGTGGGTTAAAGAGTACGCGCTGTTGAAGCAAAAGAGTAACATATTCTTCTATCATTTTGTTGCAGCAACAGCTCCTGTGAACAAGCGTGCTCGAGATTCAGGTTTTGAAATATCTGATGATGGTCGCTTGATTATTCGCGAGGAGGAAAATTCAAAGAAAACGGGCAAATCTTCAGGTATGCATGACATACGTCACAGTGCAATGTGGAATCAAACGAAACTACAGCACTTGATCAACGCGCTGTTCTTCATAAAAATCAAATTTGAAACACTTCGCTAACAGGACTGAATGTAAGAACATAAATTATATTTATAGGTTCCTTGTTAACTGCCGAAGACTCGGAGTTGGAGCTCTCAAGAAAGGTAAAAGTTGCTGCTTGTATGTTAACTGTTTGATGAAAGGCAAAAACAGTTTGTCTGCAGTAACGACCTAACGTTATTTACTAAACGCAGTATCACGCTCACGGTGGTTCTTCTGTTTGTTGGTGAGCACTGTTCTTAATACTATTGTTGAGCGATTGTTTTCTTGATAAGCAGAGATCGTGACGATTTGAACGACAAAACTCGCACATATAGTGTTTGACCTTCGATGTTCCTCTTCCCTTATAATCTTTCATTCTTATATGATTATCGTTGTCTTTCTTTTGAGCACCACCATCTTCTTCCGGTAGAGTCTTGAACTGTTCTATTATCGCTCTTGTAATGTCTGTCATCCATTGATGAAAGTTTATTACCCCAAGGTACAATACTCGTACGGTATAAAATGTCATAGTTACGGTAGACGCAATACAGAGTGGTCCAGTTAGCGTTGTTGCAATGCCAACTAAAGTCACAGCAAGTACTGTACCTTGTACAAATATAAAGGCGGCTACTATTAGAAGTGTTACGCCAAGAACAAGACTTGTCAGTATTGTGAAGGGCAGTGAACCGAAGAATAATGTTGTGCCCAGAAATATACTGATGTTCGGATGGTCGTCTAGGAATTGTTTAAGTCGTTCTTTTAGTTTTACTTGCCACATTTTCTTTGGATTTCAATTTAGCTGAAAGGGTTAAAAGTTGTTCTTATGAGATTATTTGTCCATGGGAGTTGGTGGTGAAGCCATAGTTAATGGGAGTATGGTTACCGTCAAAACTGTTGTCACGAAAAAGACCAGATACTTCTTTCTTCATCGAAATTTATCAATTTTCTCCTAATTATATATGAGTCGTCCTTTCCCGTCCTTTTCTAGAAGTGTTCACCTTCAGCGTACTATTCTGTTTTCACAATGTGTCAACTGTATTGTTGAAAACTACCGAACTAATTATGAACACCACGACGATAGACAACTATTCTCTGCTTCTGTGAGTCGACTCAACTGCTCTATGATGTCATGTGATCACTTGCGCAATACCAACGCATGCGTGGAACTTATTATTTTCCATATTTGGAAGTTCTCTTCTTTTGCTCGAATAAAATCGTCTTGTGGTAAACAGGGTAAATGCTAACGGTTGCCCTTTTGCTTCCATCACTTAAGTATTTTGTTCAAAAGGTACCCCTTTTAAACAGTTGCGTTTTTTCTTTGCTTAGTCTGGCAAACGAAAACTGGCGGAAGACGATGGAATGGATGAAACTGTTGGTAAAAAATTGAAACACGAGTTTGGTGAAGAATATCGAGCAAAGGTGAATTGAATAACCAGTTTACATTTTTCGAAGCGTTTGTCTGTGTAAAAAAGTAAAACTTTTCATTGCATTGCCATTTCGTGTTTACAGAAAGCTGGTGGTGATATTAAGAAAAAAGGGAAACCCGATCCGTATGCTTATCTTCCTCTCAATACGCAGTCCTTGAATAAAAGGTAACTTTGTAAAAAAATTTTTTAGGAAGCTTGGTTATGAGTACCATGCAAAGCATATGACTGCGAATGCAAGATAACTTTTTGTCATCGACGGAGTTTTTTATCTAAATTCTTCTTCACGTTTGTTCATCTGTTCTTGTGGAACATCCAGCGAGATGCTTTGTACATTAAAGGAGCTTTTAGTTGTATTACTAGCGCGAGTATTCAAAACGTTTCCTTTGGAGTCCTTTTTTCCAATGATGTGTCCCTGACAGCTACGCATAAATCCTGCAGTGCCAATGATACAGTGTTCTTTCTTATAATCTGGTGTTTCTTTTCAGAAAACGTGCACGACTGGCTGGGCAGTTTAAGGGAATTGTAAAAGGCGCAAAAAAAGGAGCACAGAAATCTAAGAAAACTCACAAAAGAAAATGAACCGTTTTCAGTAGATTTTTATTGCATATTGGAAGCCTAGTGTATCCTATTATAGTTTCCTAAATAAGTTGCAACAATCTGATCGAGTCTTGCATTAATTTTTCTTTTTTTGTGATTATTTTTTATCCATTTTTAGTGCTCGTGCGTCGCTAATTTATACTAGAATTAATTTATTCAATATGGCGGATGTTTGATTTGTTGTTGATTTAGAATATTTGTCAACAAATATCATCAAAAGATTTAACCTGAAAAGAAAAAGAAATGGATGTAAGTATACTTTTAGATGTACTCTTTTTTTCTGTGATTTTATAGTATTTAATACGAAGATCGTAGAGTTGTAACATCATTACCACATTGCTTGCAATGTGGTAATGTTATGTTGTAGTGGGTTACTTACTAAGTATTAGGCATAACGCTTTTGGCTTACAATACAGGTAGAGCAGCATTAAGACTATTATCTACATGTCCTAAGCAAAGCAATGGTCCCCCAAAGACTAGTGATTGACTCAAGCTTTTAACGCAGTGGAAGTGACCCAAAAATGAAATATTAATGACTGATTGATTGATTATTGATTCAAAGCCTTATGAATGAATTTCCATTCTTTTCCAGAAAGTTGTCAGAATTCGTGAAATCAATCCACATATCGTGTGCAGTCTTTGTGCTGGATATTTCATTGATGCAACTACAATCACAGAATGTCTTCATACATGTAAGCAGCTGTTTACATGAGACCGAAATGAAGTCGGACAGGGATGATTTTGTATCTATCATAAAATTATTCATAACAGATGTTTACATGAGACCGAGACACACTACTGCTGAGAGTTGTCTAAAGTCATTCTGCCTGCTGGACTGAGTATCTCCAGAGCCGTATGAATGTAAATTATACACAATAGTATTTCATATGTTGGTCTTAATTCACCAGAATGCATGTGCACTTGAATATTCGCCAGCGTTAAAGGCATTCATGGGTGTGTTGGGGCTATTTCGGCAGTATCTGGGTTTGTGAATGTTAGCTTGTTTTGCTTGTTTTATGGAGATCCTTGTATCTTAATGGATTAGTTTATGGAAAAAAGTTGCCTTCAAGTAATGATTACTCTGAAATTTCATGAATTTTTTCATAGTTTGTAAAAGATGCATTGTGAAGTATCTTCAGCTCAGTAAATGCTGTCCAACGTGCAACTTGAAAATTCATGAAACCCAACCTTTGCTAAATGTCAGGTTAGTAAGATGGAGAATGTAATTGTGGCACTTTAAGCTTCAAGAGGATGACTTTTAAAGATTTAGCTATACTATTAGCCAATTTCTGTTCTTAACTGTAGGATCCAGTAATAGGAATGGACTTGTTATTCATTTTTAGCTTGGACAGGACAATGCAAGATATTGTTTACAAAGTAGTTCCTGGTCTATTTGAAGGTACTTGTCATGAAGATATGGATACTAAATGAATCGTGTGCAAAACTAATCTTTTCATTTTTCTTGCAAAATGCTTTGAATTGAGAAAGATGGAATATTATATATACATACAAATGATATCTCTAAGTTGCTACTGGTACCTTTGATTGTATTCTATGCTAGATGAAGAAGCAAGAGAACAAGCATTTTATGAAGAAAGAGGAATGCCTGTGCCTAGGAAGGAAACGGAAGGTGCGTAAACTACTGTGTGAACAAATGATTGTAGGTTGCTGGACATACACTGTTAGTAAGACATGAAGCCAAGATTTAAGAGCTATAAATTGTCGTATTTCATGGTTGAGTGTACATCAAAGAGAGACAACTTAGTCATGAAATAAGTTTACTTTACTGAATGTATTTTATTGTTGAAATAACTAGAGGTTTTGTTGAATGTATTAGAGTGTGATAGCGAAGATGAAAGCCACTCATCTGTCAGAAATGATGTCGCAGACAACATGAATAGCTTCAAAGATGATGAACTTATTTCGATTTGTCTGAAACCTTACGAGTGAGTTGTATAACCTTCAGGCTTTCCCTTTCTCACTCTCTTAGTCGGATCTAAAGTTAGAGACGCCACACCTGCACTTGTCGTCAAATCTAAAGCTCTCTACTATCTTGTAGTCACAGTCGTACTCGTAATCAAATCTAATCTACAGCTCTCTAATATTTTGTAGTCGCAGTCGTACTTGTAGTCAAATCTAAAACTCTCTGATATCTTGTAGTCACAGTCGTACTCGTAGTCAAATCTAAAACTCTGAAAATATTTGGTAGTCACCGTCGTATTCTTAGTCAAATCAAAGGCTCTCAAATAGCGTTTTTCTTTCATTCTAGATCAACAGAAAGCGATGCCAAACAGGTAAACAGCGTTTATCTACGTTATAAAACTTCTATTAACTATGATCTACCTTTGTACATACATACGCAGGCAATCAAGATTGTATTTTTATGTTGTGTTTAGATATTATCTCGACAATATTTACGTTGTTCGCATCGACTATTGGTTCTACATCTAGAAAAACTTCTTCGCAAGAAAATGAATTTACCGAATGACAAACAGGTTTGTAGCATTGCTTGCTTGCTTGCTCTATAGCCAGCTTGATTGTTTTGTTGTCTGTGAACTGAACTGATACTGAGTGTAATTGTGAGTATGTTTGGTATTTGTATAGCTTGATATTCTCTGTGAGGATGAATTGGTGGACCCAGCCAGTTCAATGAAAGTTTTGTATATTACATATTGGGAACGAAAGGTAGTTTAAGCCCGTTCTCCACTACGCGAATTTTTTCGAGCGAAAAATAAATGCAGCAACGTGATTCGCTAGTAAAATAATTTGCCGCGAAAAAGTCAAGAACGAACCAATCACGTTGCCTTATTTCTTCGCGCGAACAAATTCGCGTAGTGGAGAACGGGCTTTACACACCCAAAGTTAAATCTTAAGTTCTCTAACATTACCAAAAAGTACCAGCAACAGTTTTGTATATTTTTCTACAGGGATTTCCAATGTGTCTACATTATCGGATATATTCTTCCCAGTCGTTTGAAGAACTATCTCATGATGCTGTTGAAGTGAATTATCCTACGAGTGAAGATACGTGGCTGTAACTAGAGAGCTCTTGCTATTTCTTTGTGGATCAATATATCTGTCGCAAGAGACTTTTGCGGAGGACAACCAAAGCTTCTACTGTGATAAAATTTATTTATTTATCACCATATGTGTAGAACAAATTATGAAGCCAGTTGCTACGAAGTCAAACTTATTGTACCTCAATTTTAAAGAAACTATATTGGCTAATATCAGTAATAGCATAGGTCGAGTAGTGATTAAATGTGCCCGAAAGGCGAGTAAGATTTAGTAAATTTTATTAAATCTCCCGAGGCTTAAGGGACATTTCATCACCAATGCTTTGTAATACTATTGTTACTGAGATCATGCATAAAGGATGAGGTACGATCAGTAGCTAATCATCCCATGGTACAATTAGACGTTAACCGTACTTAATGTAAAATAATTAGAGAGGTTCAGATTCGACTTCCATTATCAATACGACTACCATTGGCCAAGACTAACCAATGAGATGTGTCTTAACTAAATGATTAGCCAATCAAATATGAGTTTAGGAAGCAAAAGATATACTGGTAGTGGAAGTCAGGTCTGAACCTGATGATGAGCTAAATTCGTCATTAATCGGATCTCGTAGAACTTAAGATTACGAGGTGACTGTATGATATTATTGTTTTAAAACACAAGTTGTGATAGTTTTATTTACATGCTGAAGCAATGCTATATTGTGTTCATTGTTGTATGTTTTAATTCACAGAGACTGGACTGGTGTGAGTACTGCTGACTTGTCACGTCTTTTACCGCAAGAAAAGAGGGGACTTTTCTCAACGAATTGTGTTCGGGTGAACTAGGTCGTATGCCTAGGTGTATCATATTACATCGTTGCTATCCGTAGTATGTCGAATAGCTCTCTAAAATTCAATCAAATTTGTCCGCTTTATGAAGTTTTTTGCCTAACATTTTTTGTTACAGGTGTCCTGCACGTTGAACACCAACGGTTAGAGAGATGACCACGCCCTCACTACTACGCCCATGATTTCAGGGAAATCCAATATGGCGGACGACTTGGTCCAAAAATATATGAATGTTGAATTAGAAAATGAACGCGTTCAAGCCGTTAACACCATAGTAAAAGGTGAATTACTGCACTTTAGTCTTTCCTTGATTATATAGTATTGATAGAAACTGTAAACGCTGTTGATTGTTTGTGTAATTCGTTGATAATGTCGTCTCTATAGCGATATTTGCCAAGGAGTTAAACCTGGTCGATCTTGTAGAAAAATTGGGGTAAGAAAGTTCTTTTTACTAGTACAGGGTTTTCTCTATAATGCTTCTATTGTATAGTTCAATAGCAAAGCTTTATGACTTTGGCGAAGCTCTGAAATTTGTAATCAAAAATCGAGAAGGTCAGCCCTGGTCCTGGCTTGGGCTGGGTATATTTTTTTGTTAAATAATCTAGTATTTGAGCAAGTCAATCACTGAAAAATGAATACATTTTTTTTCCATTTGAGTAACCCATATATCTGAAAATGTAACTGAAATGATTAGTTTGCCAAAGAAAACAGCAGCTTTGCCAATAGTAATTGCTACAGTTGGACCCATCTAAGAACGATAATATATATGGCTGATATCGAATGGAGAAAGGCAAGTGCCTTTGTTAGAGACATGTTTGTATTAAAAATGAACTTTTTAGAATGACTAAGTTTGCCAGAATCTAACAAGGTTTCTGCATTAGAGAGGTGTCTAAACTCTAAAGTATTGAAGAGGTATCCAGATTAGAGATGTATCTCTCTTGGACAGGTTCAACTGTGCTTGCTTGCTGACTACTGATATTAATGTATTGGACCGTATCATTGATTGATTTCAACTCAGTTTTGCCTAATAGCTCTTGTTCAAACTGATTTGCGATAATTACGTTTCATCAAAATAGACCACATCTAACCGATCCTGATGCTGCCGAGCGATGTAAAGGAACTCAGTTATTGGCATTGTTGTTACACAGATTACTGTCTTTCAAACTCTTGGACAAGGAAGGTATACAAACTGTAGCTTTACATTCTATTTCTTAATCCACTAGAATGTATTCCAATGTTCTATTGCAAGGCTTTTTTGAATGAAGTACCTTGTACTGGCTTTTACTCGTCAGAGTACATCTTGTGCTGCTATTCTGTTGTCTTGTAACAGCAGATTATTTTACTGTATTTCAGCAAAGTCAACATTCTTTTTCTTCTTGTAGTGACTATCTTAGTGGAATTTTTCTGTGATCGACTGAAAGATCATTTCTCGGTGATACCTCACATAATTTCTGGATTACTAGCATTGGTAGGTTACTTAACATTACTATTATTGATTGCATACTTTTGTATCACATCTTTGTAATATGATCATTGTTAGTTGATGAATGAACTGGTGCGACTATTATTTAGAGATACATTTGAAAGCATTCATTCACCCAAATTCATCCCACAGTTGCATTATATTACTTTACCAATGTACCTTTCAATAACACTAGGTCAGTAATCAAGATATTCATGAAGGATTGGCATCGAAAATTGTGCAAGGTATATTCAAGGAAGTTCATGTTCAGGTGTGTACGGCTTATGCACTGTACCGATAATTCAATACAGAGTGGGGTACATTGGCACTCCATGCAAATTTATGAAACACAGTATTTTATAATATTTTAGTCGCTTTTGCAAGCAGACCGACACAATATTTACGTGCTGCTCTCTGTTTTAATAAACAACAAAATGGACGGTATGCTTATGACTAAGTAGTAGTTAGTATGCATAAGATGGGCAAGAACTTAATGTGCTTTCTGTGTATCAAACACTCTGAACTACAATTCAATATATTTCTTTGAATTTTTGAAAGAACTGCAGAAACTTGGTGGAGATTTTGTATTTGGTTTCATTCAAACCATGGATGGAGAAAAGGTGGATAATAGTTGTATTAATAATAAGCAAAAGTTTGATTCCTTGTCAAGCTCAATTGGCCTGGTACTGAAAAGAGTGAAATAAATCAGGAGCATATTGGATCACATTCCCTTTTCCACAGCTTTGCTTGAAGAGAGACCAAGAGATTAAAATTAATCTCGGATAGAGATTGTTGTTCATTGGATGTAATCTCTCTCTAATCCTGATCTTAATAAACTGTAGACTCTAAGATGGAATGGAAGTTTTCTTTCATTTTAGGATCCAAGAAACTTGTTGCTTTGCTTTAAACTTGTTCAAATTATAATCAAGACTTTTCCAATCGGTGAGTCCATACGTTACTTTTCTTATTTTCACGCCCATGAAGTAATATTTGAGTGTATACATAGTTTGAAAAAGTTTTTGATTTTTTCTTCTTTGCTTTCGACAATTGTCTCGCATTCTAGCGCTTTTTGCTGAAGATTTGTTCGAAGTTACGTCGTGTTACTTTCCCATCGATTTTACCCCGGTAGGTTTGGCCCAACTTCCTCATGAATTTTCAATGAGAACTGCAGTGTCTAGTTCTAACAATTTAAAGTGATAATCAACCATCTATGTACTTCCTATAGCCACCAAATGACCCTAATGCTATTTCAAGGGAGCAGCTCATCTTGGGACTTCGTAGCTCCCTAGCTGCTACTTCGGCATTTGCTCCAGTAAGTATACACCACACTGTCATTCCTGTTGATTTGAGAATGATTGTAAAGCTTACATGTATGAGCGATCGTTTTTTAGTTACTGGCTGAAAATGCAGTTTAAAATAATGTAATGCCTTTTTTTCCTTCAAATTTCTGGAAATCTTTTTGCTTTAAATTTGTCTCTTTCAGTTTTGCCTTCCACTTTTGTTGGAAAAGTTGTCGTCGGATGTAAACTACGCCAAGAAAGATGCATTGTTAACCCTCGTAAGTGTTTCAAACTACAAGTCAAGTCTCAGTATCTAGCCCTTGATTTACTGAACTCCACTTTGCAGTGAGGAGGCTTCTAATCATTTGTTTATATCCACTTGTATTATTTACATTTGTCATTTTCGTTAAATATTTTCCCAAGGCTGCTTGCGCCAACGTTTACGATTCAAGATTCATTGCAGAATACTTTGAAGCATTGTGGAACAACATTAAAAATGAGGTACTGCTTCTTAAAAACGCCTGAAAGTTTGACACACAGGAGTCAGTATAAACACTTGTGATTTTCGTGTTTATTGCAGAATGAATTTGAATACTCGTTGCGTATAACTATCAACTTTATTTGCAGGTCTTCACTACCACCGATCAATCAATCGAGGTACTTAACTTCAAATTAGCAATGAAATGTTGCTGTAGCAATTAGATCTGGCTAAGTACAGTCATATAAGTCTATTGCACAAAGTTTACAATAGTTTAGTGTACAAAGTTAGGCCTAGGTCGAACGTCGCTCTTCTCATGCGCCGAACCTAATGTAAATGAGCTCAGACAAAAACTTTCGGTCATTTGCATTAGGTTCGGCATGTGAGAAGAGCGACATTTGACCTAGGCCTTAAAGGACTGGGTGGCAATGAAACAGATGTTTCTGCATGGAAATGAATACTTTATTATCATTTTTCAGGGTGCTTGTTTTGAGGCGCTCAAAAGCATCATTAGAAATATTGCTACTGCCGAAGAGGTGTGATTTCGTCAGTTTAATATGTCGTTAAGGTCAGGGATTGTACATATTTATGTTATTTAAGCCACTCAAAGTGCATATATCAAGGTCAGAGGTTGTACAGTCGCTCACCTTCATATACTTTCCACCTCCAAAAGTAGATGAAAAATGTTGTACTGTTTACTCATTTCATTTCTGTACACAGCAAAATCAAGCAGGAATTTTGGAGGGTGTTTTGACGAATATTTTGAATGGTTTGTAAAGTTTTTCGAAAATTATTACGTGAGTCGTTTTCGTTTTTTGGACGCATTCTTCTTTTTTAGAATGTGGGAATCATTTATTGAAGCCTGATCATAAACTAATGAAAACGTCGTCCAGTTTGCTTCAAACTACAGCAATGGCATCAGGTATACTTCGTGTAATGAATACGTTTCAAACTATAACCTCAGTTGATCAAAATCATGAACTGCTTTTGCTGTTGTAGTAAAATTTGTACTTTTTGACATTTAGACTCGGTGTGCGCTGGGATTATAAAACAGGTCATCCCATTGTTACTAGAACAATTTGAACTTCAAAAGCAGGTTTGAAAAAAGAAATTTTCATGTGAGTTTTCTCATCGTTGTTTTACGACAAGTGTTGGGATAATGTCCTCTGTGTACCAGCTATTATAATGGTGATCCTAAAGTCGAGCTCATGAATTTTTGTATTTGTAGATCAACAACCAAAAATCAATCTTAGACGCCATCCTCGGTTTTCTACAAGTGGCGAAAGATTTTGCGAACGCCTGTAAGGGTAAGTATCGTGTAAACTTGCATTGTTTAAGTGTTTAGGAACGGAATGGCTGGCTTCCCATACTCTAGCTCAAAAAATAAAGTTTCCTTTATTTATTTTGTGTTTTTAATAGTGCGAGTTTTACATTACTTTATCTCTATAAAGATTTTTGTAGTTTTGCATGACGAAACAGCAATATGAATATTAATGTGAGGGTACACCACGTATATTTATTATTGCATAATAAATATACATTAATATACATTAATAGAATATAATATATAATATATACACTAATATAATATTATTGCAGTAATAAATACACCCGTGATGTACCCTCAAATTAATATTCATATTGTATCTCTATTTTCCAGAGACTGCGCTATGTTTGAAGAACTTCAAGGAAAAACTTCTTGGCCTGTTTTTCGCGCTCTTATTGAACCAGAATCCTTTGCATCGAAGTTCTGGTGTAGCTGGTTTAGTTGCTATGGTTTCATCAACACTTCTCGACGAACAAGAGGTGTCTATCGTATACATTCTTAAGATACAAACTTCATTTAAATTCATATTGCTGCCTCGAATATTTCACGTTCCAGCAAACACCAATGAAGAAATCTAACATTTTCATTTCAAGGTTATATCATTTCTTGATCATTTGGTTGTGCTAATATTAGATGATAAAGAAAAAATTGTCAGGTACTTCTTTGAGATATATATTTTCAAGTGTTTTACATTGTATTGCAGTGAAGGATGCATAGTCAGCTGTGTTAATTTTTATTTGTTTAGACATGAAGCAAAATTAGCATTGGCTTATCTCTCGTCCCAGTTTCCAGCTCTTGTCCGCTCACGCGTGATTGTTCAACTCACAGATAGACTCTCAAAGCAGGGTATGGATACTGGTTACACGTCATTCCAGCTGTGTCAGTAAATAAAATGTTTATGTCTTCTTTCGTTCTCGGAGATGATTACGTCATACAAACGTCATTACACGTGTTTCCAACATGCTGAACAGATACTTGATTAAGTTCTTTGAAAGTTTGCATGGTGAATAAATACTAAAGTATACAGTTTTTGTGGAAACACCACGTAAATAAATAAATTTACGTGGTGCATAAATAAATTTACGTGGTGTTTCCACAAAAACTGTATACTTTAGATACTTGATTATTGCACGAAAACGTAAATTGATACCTAGGTGTTGAAATTCTGTAGATGACTCGATGGAAATTACAGATGATGATGAAACAACTGGTGTCCCAGAGAAATCTCATGTCACCCACGAGTACTTAGTTACCACCTTAACAACCTTATGTACCTCACAAGAGAATGTTGATCATATTGTACCTCACTTAGTCAACAACCTTACGACTTTATGTGCAAGTAAGTTGCCTTTTCTAGTATTGAGGCCGTGGCTTATCAAAAGAGTCTTCTGCTTATTAATACATCTAAATGACGCTCGACAGGAATAAGTATTACTAATTGTGTTAGTCATTATATTGAAATTTTTGGTACAGTTGTGTCGTACCGCAATTGTCACAGAACTCCAGACTTTTCTATTAAACTAAACCTTTTTACTTCTTGTATCACCTGACCTTGGGTCATGTCTGTCAGGCAAACTCTTCCTAACAATTTGAGCAGTACTTTAAAGGCTTCATATAGGCAAACCGGCCATTCATCCTGAAAAGTACTATCTGCTTGGAAATGCCATTTTGCTCATTTTAGACGCAAGTGCCAACAGCGAAAGAAACGTAGGCTGTGTTGTTGATGGCTTGCAAAGTATATTGGACGGTAATGGTTTTCTATTGTTTGTACTTTGCCGTGTACTGTATTACGTGGTGCTGCTGTGATATAGTGTGGAGTAATTCGGTGCTCTGATCTGTATTTGTATTGCAGGTTGCCTTCGAATTTCATTGAATATTCTTGACTATTATCAAGATATTTTATTTCTTCGTTTGTTGCATCTTGCCGTTGTAAACTCACTTACTGGTAAGTTTGAAACAAATGCATGAAACCTTTTCCAATTCACCAACAAAAAGTTGCTTCTACAAAGAAGGTAAAATGAGAGGAAATATGGACTCATTGGAATTCCTGGCTTACCTCTAGTTTCTTTGCTTTTGCTTAGAGAAAGGAGCTTATTTTTCATGGGAAATCCTTGAAAAGTTCTCCAAGCTCCTGAGAAGCATTTCATCAAGCATTCCATCTAGTTCTTGTGGTCTCATCGTCTCGACTGTCCATGAAATTTTTCTAGATGGTAATCTTGATCGATTAAACGATGTTGATAGTCTACACAATCTAGATTTCGACATTTTCAAGGTACAGCATTTGCAAGTCGTTTGTTGGCTAGAGGAGACTAAAAACGAGCTGTTTTCCCTAATTTTTTTTTCAGGATTCAGCGCCAGCACGACAAACACAACTTGTACTGTTTCTTACGTCCACATTGTGTAACATTTCAAAAACGGTAGACTTGCTTTCTTCAGTTAACAAGCATTGCACTTGTTATACAGTATAAATGTAATATTTAGAATCCGAGGGCGAAGACTGCATTCGATTTCAAACCCCAGCAGTTTGTTCAACGTGATGAGAGAGACAAACAGTTCGTCTTATATTCGGCTTCTCTTCTAAAGGTTGTCGAGCTTCGTTTACAAGAGTTGTGTTCGAAGTTGCTTACTCTAAGTACGCAGTGTAATGATAAGAGAACAAATATCGAAGCATCCAAATGCTTAGCGGGACTCATAAACAGAATACAAGATGGTACGTTAAACAATGGACTCATTGCGTTATACGGTTAAATTTTGATCAAACCAAAAAGCAGAATAGCCATGGTCACAGTTGAAAACAGCATCATAAAACTAGAATTGCAAAGATTCGTGACGAATTGTTGTATACTGGAAAAACTATAGCCCTGCGAATTTGAAAATTTTGTATATGTTTGTATTACGTGGCCGAAATGGATGTACTTTTTGGGGGAAAGGGTATCAATTTCGGCAGTATGATTCAAACATATACAAAATTTCACACTTTACAACATTTAGCAACGAAACTTTGCAATTTTACTATTTTACAATGCTCTTTCCAGCCGTGGTAATATTTCCAGCTAGATCAAATTTGTGTTTATTATGCGATGGGCTCATTAGCCTGGTGGAAGAAGACACGCAGTTTACTCAAGACACGAGCTCCTCTTGAAGTCCAATCTATTTGTTCGACACTTTGACTGGGCTAAAATTATATAAATTTACGCGTAAGGATTCAGAAAACTTTCTCCACGTTTTTTAAAATGTTTTTTCTCATGATATCCATGAGTTATTTATGGGAGTTAGTGATATCATTTTGAATTAGATAACAAAGTTGAAGAGCAAGTAAAAAGTTGTCTTCAAAAGTTGGACTTGTTATGGCAAATGGAACGCGAAGAAGATGAAAAATGGCGAGCCACGATAGCTTTAATATGGGTGAGAAAAGCAGCAGTAATAGCTTCGCTTTTTTGGTTACTCAATATTGTAATTTGGACTTGGAGAGTACTGATGACCTCTTTACAGTGGCGATGTGATGGTGTAGACTTACTGACGCGACTTCCAGTAGACTTCCAGTATTCCACTCAATCACATCCTTCAAAATGAGAGGAGTCACTCGTGTAAATGGCCTTTAAGAACGACCTACACTTGAATCATTTGCAGAACACCTGAACTGAAACATAAAGTAGTTGGTATATTGCGGTTGAACAGATTAAACAATTATGAGTCATTTTCTCATGTTGATGATTTACAGATAACGAAAGCATTACTGATACGAGCGCACGGTTTTGGAAGGCAATTACTCGAGAAGGTAAAGACTTTTAAATTGGTCATCTTAGTCTTCGTTGGTTTTGAATAACATCACAACGTGTATGGGTGATTCACTCTCTTGTTACTTTTAAAAGTTACATTCTGTTTCAGTTGTTAGGTCTATTCTGTGATCCTGTCATTGGCCAATGCGCTGCTGACGGTTTTTATATCATAATGTCTACCTCTAATGATGTCATGGGAAACTCATCTTGTGCCAATATCAAGGTAAATTATCATAATTATCAAAGATGTTGAATGTCTACGCTAAGAAGTAAATTGAATGATAGCTACTGTAATTTTCTTGTAGTTGATGTACAAGCAACGAATATTTGTTCAAGTTTCACCATTGTTGACAAAGCTATTTCATTCCAGTTCAAACGGTTGGTAATATTGTCAACTTGGTCAAAGTCTTTGTTATGTCTTTTTCTTTATGTTAGTGTAAACTACTGCATGATAAAGACATGGCCATTGATGATATAGTTTGGACAAGTCTAGAGCCTTTGGGAAAGCCTTGTTTATTTGCATTGCGTATTTTTAATAACCTCTTGTTTTAGATACAAAACATCTCTATCTCTGCGCTCTTTCACATGTTTTACATTGGCTTCCGAAACAAGTTCTTCTCAGTGAAATACCAACAGTACGTGTTTTACGATTTTGCTAAAGCCTAGAGACAGTGAGAATATGCTCTTGGATTAATGGATAGTGTTTATAAAGTTTCTCTATCTCTCTAGTTGCTGCCATTGTTAGTTCAATCATTATCTTGTGACGAGGCGAATCTTCAGCTCTCCACTTTAGAGACGTTTTACTCTTTAACGCATGACGTTCCCAAGATCATTGCTCAATATCTGACGTCACTCATTCCCAGGTTTCTGCACCTTGCACAGACTGCGTCGTCTTTGGTAAGGACAGCTGTATTACTGTTGTCAAAAAACCCCGTGGTGTGAGTATAGTTATTGGGGGATATAGCTTAAGAGAGTTGTTCTCGTTTTGTTTATGTTTATGCAAACTTGTGCACGGTGAAAACAGTGTCATTGGAGACGTAGCTTGGAGACTTGAACAAAGTTTTTGTTTTACATTTTTGTGCAGTTTATGCATATTTGTGCTCGGCGAAAATATTGTTTGTACCCTAATGTGTTTCCTTTTCTTTTCAAGAAAATACGATGCTTAGCTTTAAAATGTCTTGGAGTGCTGACTGTTTTACCTCATCATGAAGTGAGTTGCAATCAGCTTCGTACCCAGGCGCTGCTATTCTATTGAATTATGACGCTATGCAGCTATTATATATAGATCAGCGGCTGACTTCAGTGAGCGCGCGGGGGTGCTTGGGGAGCTTTTGACGAGCGGCTTCCAGTTTCTTCGTCAAAACCACCCCAAGCACCCCCGCGCGCTCGCTGAACTCAGCTGCTGATCTATATATAATAGCCCAATAGCGTCATAACACAGTATAATAGCAGCGCCTGGGTACGAGGCTGAGTTGCAATTTAGCTAGTTCTGGTTCGCCTCAATATCTGCTTTTTATCTGTTAAAAACGTTTTTGTTTTTTTGTTCAGCATAAATCGTGTTGATTGCATGATATACAACGTTTATGAATGAAGAACGTATGTTTCATATTTGAGTGATCCGTGATAGAATTTAATAACTTCGTGTTCAGGTTTTTCCTTATAAGAAGCAAGTTGAAAAGTCCTTGGTAAAATGTTTGGATGATCACAAAAGATTGGTGCGAAAAGAAGCTGTTCAGTGTCGTAACGAATGGTAATTTATTTTCACAGATTGCTTTTGTTATTTTCAGCGGAGACATGGTTTGGAAACTTGGTAAACTTAGTATCTCCTGATAAATTAATGATTGAAGGCCCCTTTACACGGGCGATTTTCGCTGCGATTTTCTCCTCTTACCGTATGTGATCGAGTAGGTTGACTGGCGAGTGTATTAGCAAAATTGTTGGACCAAGTACGTTGGGCAGTTATCCACTCTTTCACATCGTTCAACCATACACGAAAAAAAATTGCAACGAAAATCGCCCGTGTAAACGGGCCTTAACGCAGCCGATTCATTGTTTCAAGTCAAGTCTCTGAGATATGTATCTCCAATAACTATGTTACCACTGTGCCCAAGTTGGTAAGATAGAGCAGACTTTCGTCAAGCATCTAAATTATCCCTACAAATTTAAATGCCCAGACACACCGGACGCAATTCTGCAACACGACGTGATTTTTTATATTTTAAAAACGAATACATCTATCCATGGAAGAAAATTTTAAAAGACATGTAGACTAAATAACTAAAAATATTATATCCTCTTTGAATATGTACAGAATCTTGACTAGAATCAAAGTTACCAGTCAATGAAAGTCGAAAAGTCACGTCGCGTTGCCAAATCACGTCCGGTGTGTCTGGGCCTTTAATCTAATTGGTTTGCCTAAAGAAGCGTGAATAAAAGACGGCCCAGAAGTTTTGTGAAATTAACAGTATAGACCTTGTATCTGATTTCTTTGTATTTTCTTTTTCTTAAGGATTTTACTCGGCACAACCGCAAAATAAGAACATGTCATGTGGTAGTATGCGATGATCAGTTACAGTGATCTCATGTTGACGTTGTCATATTGCGAAAATATGTCAAAATTAGGCAAAATTTCAAGAATGTTTTTTGCTGTGTTGTTTTTGCTGATTTTTTCATGTCTTTCATTTTTTTCCTGTCTTTTTTATGGTTCAGAAATTTTTTAAAGACGTAAAGGCTAAAGACTATTGTTGTTTTGTCTTCAAATTTTTACATTTTGTCACGTATAAAAAAAATTCTTTTTGCCAAGACGGGAATCGAGGCTACGACTTTTGGTAGGCTGCCTCAATACTTTGCTACAGAGCTTCTTGGCTGATCAGTTCACTTGATGATATTTCAAATCCAGTTCTGGTTTCTTCAAAATCGTAAGTCATGTTTTTGTAATCTAACGTTCTTGCAAGATTTACGGACAAACAAGCAAGCAAACAAACAAACAAGGCAATTAATGTCATTATTCCGTGTATAATCCCGCGCCGCGCGAGATTTTTTTAAAGCGTCATCGACTCACCATTTAAATACAACATTCAGAATGCCTGTATTACTAGTAAGTTTATATAAACAATCTATCTTTAAGTTCTCATTGGTCGTGGAGATCCTATCTCTAGGCTCTCATTGATTGTGGAGATCCGTGGAGATCAATGGAGAAAGTAAAAAGATACATCTGTGTATATACCCTTCTATTACTTGGAAGTATAAGATATGTTGATGGTAAGTGTTGTGACATTGACCAAACCGGACAAGTAGTTATGATTCCCTGAAAAGTTTTCTTTGCTGGGGCCAGTTGTTTAAAGCTGGGTTACCGTTAACCTTGGTTTAAAATTTAATCGGCTGTCTAGTTTTTCAAACGCAATACGTCCCTTTCTTTTAAAATTTTGCAAATAAAGACTTCTTTTTACGTATAAGATGAGCTTTGTGGAAAACTGTTGTTAACTTAACAAGCAGTTGACAACTTTGCTTCAAACTGTACTCCAACCCAGGATTTATTTAACCAGGTTTTGAACAACTGGCCCCTGGTGTGTTCAACAAAAACTGTTAAATATATTCTAGACAAAGTTCTTTGTTCAAAAGCTAGCCATGTCAGCCTTTCACCAAGGTAACTTGCATATGTGTATGACCGTCAAGGAAAACTACTCAAGGAAAATTGCTTTTCTGTGCTGTATGATATCATAATGGTTTACTCATATTAATTCTGCAGCAATGTAGACAAACCAGATTTCTTTGTTCTGTGATGTCCTCTCATGCCCCATCTTAGATTCTACTCTATCTAGTACCAGATGATTTTATCTGATTGTGCCTTAATGATTAACCCATTGATACACATTATTTTGAGGTAACCCAGTGTTCCTTACTTGTCTAATTTACTCTGTCTAATATACCAGGTGATTTTATTCGAACACCTGATCAATGATTTTGCAAGTTGACTTAGGCATGGTAATGGGTTGATGATTAAAAAGTAACCCTTGAACTATTTACTTGTAGTTTTAGGACAGAACGTGTACTCTGTTGCTGATGTAATGATGATTGAGAGCAATGATTTGATTTATTTTCATGTGATAAAACCAGCAACAGTGAGTTACGTATTTAAAGCAAGACCAGCACAAGACTTTGGACATGTTTTTGTAAGTTTTGAAGTTGTACAAAGTGGATCTGGGTGCAGTTACGTTGTTTGGTATTAGCACTGTCTATTGCTACCCAATCTGGTTCTGCCCATGTAGTGGCAAGAGTCACGCCCTGTTTGGTAAACTTCTGTGGTGTTCAATAGAATAAAGTTTACAGATATGGGAGGTCATATTGACATACTTTCTGAAATCTTTTCATGTGATTTTCAGAATATCGTTTACAACAGGATTAATTTAATACCAGTTCAACCTTCCCATGGTTGTCAAGAATTGCAGAATACAGAAATGCTTTCAGGAGCAATTGCTTTAGTCGAAAGAGGGTAAGAAATTTTTTTCTATAATTATGTAGTACCTCGCTACTGTGAATGAATAGTGCTCAGTGAAACTTCTTAATGATTTTCAGGGATTGTTCATTTTTGTCCAAGGCAAAAAATGCAGAGAATGCTGGTGCAGTTGGAGTATTGATAGCTGATAATGACTGGAATAATGATCGAGTCAATGTGAACATGATTAGAGATGAGACTGACAGACAAGTGAATATTCCTGCTGGATTCATGCTTGCAAAAGATTGGTATGAACTAGTTTAATTTATTTTTCAGTAAGCCTCCCAATGCGTTGCTGTTAGTGGTTGAATGCGGCCAATTGGGAATGTACAAAAGCCAGACCTCAAGTTGGAAGAGTCTAGACAGTTTAAGTCACATTCCATTTCGCGTACATACTGTATTTGCTCAAATTAGCGCCGCGGGGCTAATTATTTATTTGCGTCTTACAAGCGGTGCTTATTGGAGGGCGGTGTTTATTTAAAAGGGACAAGACTGTCAAAACATTTTTTTAGTCTGATTGATTTGTTTCTTTTTTACTTGTGCAAATTGGGGCTATCTTTTAGTTTTTTTCTCATTTGTGTTTGCCTAGTTGCGTTTCCCTCAAAAGACAAACAAAACTATTTTAAACAGAAATATTTACCATAGTCATTTTCACTGCCTTGACTTTTGATGAATTTATTTGAATAAGCGCCGCACTGGGCTGCGATGCTTATTCGAAGGCGGCGCTTATGAACTTTTTGTTGTAAATGTAGTGCTTATTTGAGGGCGGCGCTTATTCGAGCAATTACGGTAAGTAGAACTGACATTATGTTCTGCAGCTGCAAGTTGATAGCTACATTACTGGCGAACAATTATTGTTGTCTGCTAGTGCTTACTAATCTGGGGCCAGTTGTTTAAAAACTGGGTAGCAATTTGACCCTGGGTTAAAGTAATCATAGATCTATTGTTTTTTGTGCGTCTCTGTCCATTCATTTCAAACAACTTCGCAAATAAAGACGTTTCATTTAAATGAGCTTCCTGGAAAAATGTTTTTAAGTTTGTAAACAAACAGGTAAAAATTTTGCTTCAAACTTTACGTTCACCGATCATTAAGCTAACCAGCTTTAGAACAACTGACTCCTGTAGGATAAAGATGTGTGTCGCAGGTTTTATTGTTCCTTATGTTGAAATAATCTATGATTTCTTTGCAGTAAGCATATCAAAGATGCGTTGAAGACAGAGGGCTTGTATGGAGCTGTCATAAGTATACCAGTAAACGTGACTACGTCACCGGAACTGTTTATTAAGCAGCCACCTTGGTCATATTGGTGATGAAATAACCATTGTGGTTGTGGGGGAAAGTCGTTTGAATTTGCAATGCTTTTTTGTTCTTCAACATAGGAGCAAATTACTGGCAATACACAAAGGATATTACACAACTAATCGCCCGAAGGCGAGATGATTATCGCGGGATTTTTCCGAGACGAAGTCGAGGTGCTTATTGCCCGATTATCGCGGAGGCGAATAATTGTTTTAGTATGTTTGCGCAAGTGAATTGACAACCAGAATATTAAGTTTAAGTATTTATGGCTGGCGCCTGGTTGACAAATTGAGACACTTTTCGCACCAAAGTTTTCAATATTGGATTTTAAATTGCGTTTTGAAATATTTTTTTGAGTAAAAAAATAAAAATTCATGCATGTCTCAAAAGAGCCTCAATGCAAATTTTGTCGCGTCCCTTGAGCTTTTTGGGACCGCGTTTTTTTATTAAATCTTGCTTATCTCTTTGTCAGTAACTTTCACAGATGTCGGTAACACCTTAAGACGTCAAATTAGACTAATCAACTTGAAGAACTTATTGTATTCATTTGTGCGAAAATACGAAGTGTCATTAATAATATATAATTAATAATTAATAACGATTAATAATTAATAGCCCGATGATATATGACAACCAAGCTGAAGAAGGGTTTACAGCAAGGTAAAGGCTCGTTTTCTTATATCGTAATACGTCGCCGATCTTCTTCGATTCATTGCTGGTGTCGTACGAAGAAGAAAATGTATTGGATTTCACCCAATAACGATCACTGTCACTTGGCACCGCCGACTAATTAGGATGAATTACAATATGAGACAACCAGGTTTCAGTGGTGCAGCCAGAGGAAACAAGAGGGGGCTTCCCCCCCCCCCCCAATCACTTGAGAACCATTTTTTTAAAAGTTGAAACCGGCTAGAAATATGTTGAAGGAGCATCTCACTTTGAAAAATGAAAATTTTCCCAAGTGAGCATGTCCCTGACATTTCTAAAACGCATTCGCTCCCTCTCTAAAAGTTAGGCCCTGGCTACGCCACTGCCAGGATTAATCCGTGTGGTTTAATCAATGTTGGAGCTTGGAGAAGAACTGAATTTAGAAAAAAAGGAAAACAAGAGCCAAATTGGTGTGTGAAATATAAGCAACCCTGAGTCGTAGTTATTAAAACAACTCGTTTCACTAATGCAGGACCTTTCAAGGCAAGCAAACACAGACGAAAAATAATTTGGCGTGTGGTGAAAGCGTACGACGTACGAGCTTTCGAAGCCCTATTAAATGCTCCTTTTCGGAACGTTTGCGCTGTAATTCGCGCTTGTTTTAATAGGGTTAGCATTGTTTACTCAGCTAACACTATCCGGAGCATATTTTTCATATTGATCCGCTTTTGTTATGCTGCAGGATTATTTTTAGCATGGAGGTGTCAAGTATTTAGACTCCTGGCTTGAATTGTCTGGGTTGACCATGGGTTGACCCGCGCAATTCTATATAGCGGTTGGCGCAAAACATTTTCTTGCCATTATTACTCTGCTCACACCGTCGATTCGTGAAAATAGGACTTACTATATAGGATTCAAGGTTTGTATCTTGTGCACTGTTAAACGATGGCGTTTTTAATGCGTATTCTTCATGTACTGAGTATATCAATCTGCCGTTTTTTTACGAAGTTACACCAATAAGGTACGCAATTTGAAGAAGCCACCCGGAATTCAAGAGTCGACATTCCAATCAAGAAATCGAAGAGCGTGCTGGATAAGACTTGAAGTTAGTATAATTTACTATATGAAATACTGGTGCGTTCATTATGGTATCTTATATCATAGAATGTAAGCCTGCCGCACACGAGAGCTATCAACTGAGCTAATGTTATTCGCGCCTGTTCATTCAGCTGGTAGCTCGTGGTGTGCGCGTGAATTTCAGCTAGTTTTTGGCCACATGTAACCCTGAGTCGAATATCAAACATGTTTGATAACGGCTAAGCGAACGGGCAGGAATAACTTTAGCTCAGCTGATTGCTGTCGTGTGCGGCAGGCTGAAAGTCTTTAAAACGTCATATACGCAATTGTCAAGCTTCCATATTTGAACAAAGTTAAGCATAGATCTATGAGTAAGTGAATGGTATTTTTGTATTATTTTTAACTTTACAGTACATTGTAGTCATTGCGCTGCATCTGTCAATGTACATTAGAGAGTTTGAGCTTCGCGTTCAAAAGCTGCGCAAATGGCTGAGCCGTTTTTTCTTGGCCGACTTTTTT
>JAOBYK011108640.1:0-16192 GCA_025434845.1 Phenganax subtilis | reverse complement strand
TGTACATTAGAGAGTTTGAGCTTCGCGTTCAAAAGCTGCGCAAATGGCTGAGCCGTTTTTTCTTGGCCGACTTTTTTGGCCTCTCATCTTTTTGGATCATCCATTTATGTCAAACAGTTTTATTTTAACATGCTGTGCTAACAAAACTTATTATCTTTGCCTTACTGTCTTTATATTGCCAATTTTTTTTCGCCAGGCGTTTGACGTTTGCCGTTGAACGCAAAGCTTAAGCTTTCTCTATTACCAGGAATATACATGCAACAACTCGTCACGGACTCTTTCGTTGCAATTCAATTGGTGTAGTACTGTGTCTTTAGTTTAAAAAAACATGGTGTAAATCGCTGCTGGGAATTGGTAATCTCTTACATGGAGAAAGAGGTACCACGCATGCACTGCACGTTAGGTGCCGCTCATGATGTTACGTACGACATTTGCACGTGGTGAAGACATGCGTGCTGAAGACATGCGACTTTTCTTGTTATTTTAAACATTATGAAATTATGCTGTGTCGCTAACAGTGAAATATCAAGTATAATTTTTGGCTCTAATGGTTGCGTATTGTCACAACAACGTGTCTTCCGTTATGACTTAATTCGACCTCGAAGATTGAATAGTCACATCTGATTAAGGAAGTGAAGTTGTTTTGGAAAACACTGATTTTAAAAGTGGAAATAAAACAATCTTAATTATATTCAGAGGGTGATTTTTACACATTTTACTTTTCTTGCCCCACGTGTAAAGGATTTCTCGTGTATCATAACATAGTTTTCGCCTCCAGCTGAATGTCATTTTTTCCGGATTTTGAGAAAAGGCAAAATTAATTTGACAATGCAAGAGGTGAAAAAACAATGACTTTTTAACTAAAAGTTGTTATGTATGTAAGATTGCTTCTGTTTAAAATAAGTAACAATGCATAGTGTCTGAATTTCTGGAATGGTATCTTTGAAAGCTATAAAAACTTCGGTATAAAAAATCCACTCTTAAATCTGCATGGCATCATAGAAGGGTTGCTATCATGCCATCTTATCATTTATGTGCGTAATCGTCTGTAAATGCTAATTAACGGAAAGTCAAGCTTTTGTAACGAATTTGATAACAATGTGTAAACTGAAAAGCTCGGTAAAGCTTGACTAAAATTCGTATCTATTCTGTTAATTCGTAGCATTAATCAACGCTATGATATAATCTAGTTCTTCGTGCCGGAGCGGAGGTATGCAGTCTTTAAGTATTATCTATTACTTAAATTCCTAGTTCATGAAATTTTGGGAAAGTTTCAGAAACATTTCAAGAATCCAAAATCAGATTGACGTTATCGGACGTCGACATATTTTTTGAAGACAGAGTTTGTATTAAGTTAATTAGTTTTCATTGCTGTAGGGCTGAACGTCCTAATCCCGCAACCAGGTTTTTAAATTGTCACACTTTTGCGCGCGTGTCTTTTGGAACGTGCTAAGTTTCTCTAACCCAATTACCATACGAAAAAATCTCGTCAGTAAGCAGTTTAGAAGATAAATAGCAGTATATCCGGCCCTTTCTCGAGATTTGAGTTACTGAAAGGTTTGTGTATTGCAATCATTTATTTGACGCGAAATCTATATGGCTTTCATCTACATTTTTTGAACAATTTTTCATTGCTGTGACATATAGCTATCTAGGTTATACAAATGTAAGTTGTAATTCTATGACGTTTTAAAATTGCCGCGATCGTAGTCTACATTATACCAACCCATCCCGTCAACTTTCCCTGTGGCATCGAAGTTGACAAGAGAGAGGTTCAGATTTGACTTCCATTACCATTGCGACTGCCATTTTGCCGAGACTAACCAATGAGATGCGTCTTATCTAATTGAGTAACCAATGAAATATGAGTGTAGGTAGCAAAAGATATACTGGTAGTGGAAGTCAGATCTGAATCTCTCTAAAGGCCAGTTCACACGGGCGATTTTTGTTACGATTTGTCTCCTTTTAGTGTATGTGATCGAGTAGGTTGACTGGCCAGTGCATTAGCAAAGTTGTTGGACCAAGTATCTCGCCAGTTATCCACTCTATCACATCGTTGAACACGAGAAAAATCGCATCGAAAATCGCCCGTGTGAACTGGCCTTAAGGTTGTTCACGGAACAACTATCCGTCTTCATTTTTTTGCAGGCGATGTTACGCGCAACGATGACAGCGTACACTTATTTGGCGATGGCAATTATTTGCGTAGGTCTGACCACGGTTGATAGTGCCTGCAAAATGGTATCATGGAACGAAACGTTGGATATAACCCGAACGAATTCAGCATGTCAACCACGTACCGTAATTGTGCGAAGATGCACTGGACATTGCTCTTCGCAATCAACGCCGTATCTCAAAGGTACAGACAGGGGATTCAACGTGAAGTGCAATTGTTGTAGCATTAAGCATAAGGCCGTAGACGTTGTCACTTTTAAAGGATGTCAAGATGTTCGGAAAAGACAATTGATCAAGTCGTGTTCTTGTCAAGAATGCGGAAATCATACCTGAGTTAGATAAAACTTTAGCCTGGGGTAAAATGTGACCTTGAAAAACAGTCCAAAAGTTTAAAGCGATAATAAATTCAATTTGCAGACTCTTTTAAAGAGTTGAACCTATTGGCACTTTTTTCCGAAAAGGCGGGTCGGCTCTTCTGGGACCAGCTGTTCGCAAGTTGGATAGCGCTATCCATTTGATAGTGAATTCTTCAACCTCCATAAAATTGGACGAAAATGCAGAATCTTCCGTTTCGGTCAATGATATATGAATTATATTAGAGGCTTTAGTTTATCAATATCAGTCGTAAATTTAAGCTACAACCGTCAACGGAACTTTTACTAATGCTAAAATAAGATTACTATTCAGTGGATAGCGCTCTCCATCTTTCGAACACCCGGCTCCTGATTAACAGCTAGCACCTGTTGTGGAAGCCAGGCCAAGTTTTACTGTAATGGTGCTTTAATACAAAGGCCGATGATATTTGTCCATGTAATTTTAGATATTACAGATTATGCAGTAATAGTTTTAGCGAGTGCACAAAGAGCACAAACAAAGGCACAAGGTCAGGCTTCCACATATTTCTTTCCTTGGAGTATATGTAATATAATAACATAGTTGCCTCGGTTTCTTTTGTTTCAACAGGGACGTTTAATGATGTATTTCCCCCAAGCACAGGGATGAGGGATATTCAGTTCTAAACGTCCCTCGTTAACATATTCATGAGGGACAAAAGAGTACAATGCATTGTTTATCCCCTTGGCGACCATGTTATTATAAACTAAATGCATGCTTTGAGGGATAATAGGGATTAAGGGCCTGTTCATATGGGCCAAAGTTATCCCGGTTGGCGAGGAAACTTTTCGACCAGCCAAATAGTTTTGTTCTGTTCATATGGCGAAACATTATCTCGCTTACCGGGGAAAGTTTTCGGCTGTGACGTCTACGCCCGCCATTTTGCTAAATTACATTGTTGAAAAGCTGCTGACTAAACAGAAAATTATCCCGGCAGGCGGGAAAATTGCGTTCATATGGGGATAATTTTATCGCGCTAACCGCGATCTCGCCTTTCAAGAAGCGAGATCTCGGTAAGCGGGGACACTTTTTGTCTCATATGAACGCAATCTAATTTTTCGTACTATTTGTTAATGAGGCGAGATCTCGCTTGCAAATTTGCTGAAAAGTTTCCTCGCAAACCGGGATAACTTTGGCCCATATATGAACAGGCCCTAAATGTACCTTTAACCCTCGGGAGGTTCTGGCGTAAAACTCCCTCGTTTTACGGGACATTTAATCACTAACATCCTTCCGTTTACTTATAATAAAATAAAGCTTAACAAATTATCACTGCATCAAGGTAACTAGTTGGAAAAATTTAGACAGTGAGTAGAAAAAATGATTGAAAATATATCATATGCATGTAGAGTATATTACTATGGCCTACGTCGACAAGCTCTTAGTACTTATCTAACTAAATTTAACTATATTGCACTTCATGTTAATGTGTGTCAAAATAGATCCAAATTTTTCAAGCTTAGTAACACTTACAAGTTTAATAGATTTAATGCTTGTGTATTTGTACAACTTTGAGGAAAAGGTACTCGTTGAACACATGAGCAAGTGAACTTGCCTCGTAGTTTTAAGAGCTTTTGTGACTAAGTAGTGCAGGTGGCAGAATTAAATAAAGGAGACATATAAAGTGCCTTCGTGAAGACCAGTTATTTGAACAATGGAACACCATGGTATGCCACGCGATTGTAGTTCTTACTATGTAATTTAGTGTTTATATTAAATTTAAACAACTTTTATGACTGTTTGGTTTCAGTGTTTTGTATCTTAGTCCAGGTATGTTCGACAAAGGAAAGGAACGTTTTGTACCTGTGAATAATTTTTTTAGACATCATCAGAATGCTGATATTCGAATATTTGGTTTCATAGGCAGTCATCTTACGAGTTAAGATGAAGGTTGTCCATATTATCATTCTTCTTTTTTTCATTACGAAAATACAAGGTAATTTTTTTTCTTAGTTCTACCAAATAAAGAAAAATATTCCATTGAATCTTGTTTTTACAAACCCTAACGTTGCATGAGGTCGGTTGTCATTGGGAGTGCTTCCTGTTACCCTCTCCTGTCATATAATTGTCTTTGTAATTGTGGCATTCATTAAATTAAAACTAAATTAAATAAAGCTTAACTTGGTACTTTGAATGATTCAAATATTTAAAATATGTACCATTCAATCTTAGTCTAAAAACTTGAAATGACTCCATTCACTCCAATGTCACAAATATGTAAAATCCTTGGCTTTGATGTGTGTACTTATATGTTTTTTTTTCTAGGAGGTAAATTAATGAGAAAATTGTTTCAACGCAACGCGAAGAAGGGAAATGTCCCTCCTGTGAGGCGAAGTACTATGACTGCTAAGAAAGAAAAGCAAGTTGAAGAGATGTATAGTCGTTATCACACTGCGAAATTTGATAAACCAACGATGATTAGAGAGAATATTGCAAAAGGTTGGGATAGTCATATTAGTTTCAATACAACGACAAAGCTCTAGTTTTCGACAATTTGCATGATCTAGACCGTAGTGTTCTGTATGAGATGGTGTATATAAATTGTCTAGCTGTTTAGGTTAGGGATGATGTCTTGATTATACGAAGACGATCATGCCCAAGCCTTCACGGTGCACAAGTTTGCGTCAACAGCAACAGAAGGGTAGAACAAAGACTTAATGAAACTCAAAACTATAATGTACACTTTCTTGTAGCTGAGGCGAACCTCAAAAGTCATTACTTTCAAGGAGACATGATGTTAACTCCTGGTCAACAGAAAGTTTTAAACAATGCGTTCAGATTTGCCAAGAAACGGAGCGACCTCGAGAATCGAGCGATGATTAAAGATATAGCACGATTGTGGCCAGGAGGAAAGATTCCGTACGCTTTTGCTTCGGATATAGGTAATAGATTATGTGGATATTTAAGCCTGTTTTCCACGAGCGATATTTTTCACGCGAAGCGACTTTTTGTCTTGTTCAATATTAATGGAATTGATTACGAACTAATTAGTTTCAGCTGAAAGCTCATGAGCCAAAGAAATAAGTCGCGTGCGAAAAAAAAACGCTATAGAGGAAAACAGGCTTTAGAATGAGAGAATCGGGAAGTTTACTGTTATAAGTGTTTGATGTTGTTACTAAAATCATTTCTTGTTTTCGTCTTCAGATGAAGAAGGCAAGGGGATTGTGAATGCTGCTATAAAGCATTGGATGGATAACACTTGTGTTCAGTTCGCTCCAAGAAAGAATGAGACAGATTTTGTTGAGTTCCAATTTGCTGATGCGTAAGTAGATAATATTACGGTATGTTGTGTTAGCGCTTAATCATTAGCGATATGGTTTGGAGACTTGACCAAAGTTTTTGTGCTATCATTGCTTCGTTCATTTTTGTTAAAATATGTGCGCAGTGAAGACATAGTCATGGGAGATATGGCTTGAAGGCTTTTTTCTTCTTGTTCATGTTTATGAATTCGTGAACCTGATATTATTGTCTTACCAATTCAAGGTGCGCATCCCGTGTAGGTCGTCTTGGTGGGAAACAAGAAATTTTGATAGGTTCTGCGGCAGCTAAATGCAAAGTTGGAAACCTGATCCACGAACTTGGCCACACTCTCGGGTTTTTCCACGAGCATTCGAGACCCGACCGAGACAATTATGTTAAGGTGGCGTTTGAACGTGTTCAACCAGGTGAAAGCAAAGTCTTTCTCAATATTTTTGTTGACGTTTATGTAAACTTATGCATGTTGAAGACATAGTTATTAAAGGTACACGTTTTGGAGTCTTTGTTCTATCCGGCTTTTGCTCATTTATTAGGATTCGAAATCAATTTCAAGAAGCTGCCAGCTGATTGGGTAGATTCTCGTGACGTAGCGTACGACTACGGTTCGATTTTGCATTATCCTCGTACCATATTTGGTAAAAGTTTGCTGGACGAGACTGTGATTCCTTTAGACGCCACCGCTCAAATAGGTCAGCGGGTGAAGTTGAGTGAACCAGACAAACTTCAGGCGAAAAAACTATACGGATGCCCTGGTAAGTGACACCCTCCTTTGTCTCGAGCTACAAAGGTTTTCACTGACCAGGATTCCACTTTGGGACTAAAGCCTACTTTTCATAAATCTTAATTATTCGGCGATATCTTTCTCTGGTTTCATTTTTGGTGGTCATTCATGTATTAAAATAAATTATTTTCTTCTTCACTCGTCACCGACAATGGTTCGGCGGGCATCGCCGATGAATTATGACGATTGAAAACCAGCTTAAACGTTTTATTCGTTTTGAACTTAAAGAACTATTTTATTCTTTTTATTTAGGTGTACCAGAGAAGACAGTTAAAGCGTAAGGGAAAAAAAGACGGTTCAATGTCTCTAGGTAGATGGGTGGCACCATAACTTGTCCTCTCTCAATACATGTTCAGAATACTTTAAATAAGCTTTAGCCACCGTACCTAAATTAGGTTTCTCAATCCAGCCAATTATTCTTGACGAGTAATCCATCACAACTATTGAAAAGTATGTAGTGCAAGGAGAATAGTTAATTTCATATTTTAAGGAGAAGGATGGTGGTGTGTATTTGCATTTTTACCAGAGATACAAGGACAATGATGGGGGTTCTCCTATTCCTAACAAAGGCTTGTGGTTTTCACCTGCTGTATAATGCACAGTATTCTTATAAAATATTTTGTACGTAATATAGGGAAGCTATGCTTCTTCATTTAAAGGGCCGGTTTACACTATCAAAGTTTCTGTGATCAAAGTAGGAAGTTTTCACAGGGAAATTCTACGTTCTGAAAAATTTGGAAGAATTATCAGAGTAAAGTAGTTCAGTGTTGAGCACTGTATTAGTTCCCTTGAATATTTGTGGCAAATCCTTGAAAACTTAGGATTTACGTATCCGGAATTTCCACTTTGATCACAAACGCTTTGGCGGTGTAAACCGGCACTGCATCTATTTGTGCAGCGGGACAAATTTTAACCATGGTTTTAACTGATGTGAAGGCAGGTATATTTTCCAAATGGACAAGCTCTAGAGTTATCTCTTCTGCTTCGCAATGTTTTTATTCCCGGTTCCGATTTCTGAATAGTTGGTCGTTTTGTCGTTTTGGACTTTTGGTTCAAGAAATAATTCGTGCGTGAAACGTATGGGTATTACTTAATTTGGACACTCGGAGGAATGATCCTACCGGGGAAAAAAAAAATCGGGATGGGATTTTAAATAAGTCTCTCCTAACATTTTTATGCACTCGAGCCAAATTTTTTAGGTCAAGGAAATGTTTGATGTGTACCAAGGCGTTTGTTAGGGAAGTCATAGGTATTCTGCTTTAATGCGACGTGTTGAATGGATTTTTACAATACACGCGATGCTTATATACTAGGTAAAGGCAGTAGCAGCCTTTGGTGTAATCGGGGGAGTGGGAACTTTCAACTGCGGTCAGGTACAGTTAAATTAATAGGACATTTAAAGAATCTATATCTGTATTTTTAGATTTTAGTGTCAAGTTTGTTTGAGTAACGTATGAAGGGTCATTTTCCCGTTCAATGTAGTATATAAACACTGTCTTTTATTTGTCTACATCAAAATAGTTGTGTGTCCAAATTGAGCGTAATGAGATAACAGTTTGTGAAATTATATTTTAATATTTCATGTACATTATATAGCTTCTTCTATTCAAGAGTTGCCGAAACCAAAGTGCTTGGGTATAGTGTACGGGGTCATTGGGAAGATACGATTCCTCCCTGGTATGTATTGCGTAGTTTCGAGTAAAATTCACACACTGTTGCATAGTGGTGCAATGCATCTGATATGCTTAACTGTTCAACGTTTTAGGCTCTGATGATAAAATAGTATTGATTACTAAACGTTTTGAAGTTGGAAGGCTGGCAAATGATAGTCCAATTTACAGAATTGAAAAAATTGCTATTATTCCTCTTTCATCAGACGAATGTCCTGAGATTGATTTTGATGTAAGTCAGTTGTAGATATGAAGTTATTTGCTGATGATTTGATAATAAGTTTAATTGTTTCTTGTAGTCATGCGAAGCACATGGTGATGATGTGTTGTCCAAGCAAGCTCCTCAACCTAGAGTGGCACAAACATTCAATAATATTAAAACATCTTTAGCTAACCAACTCAAGGCTACCGCGACCAAGAGCAATTTGCAGGTGTGCTACCTGTACTAGCTAACTGAGCTTACTTTCATACTGTTGTTCTGTTATTTTGAAAGTATGTTTGGTATGTTTTTTCCATTACATGTAGAAAATTGCAGATAAAGATGTCAGCAGAGACAAGGAGAAAATGGAAAAGTTAGAACGCCGATTACAGGAGGTGATATTTCACTTGATACAATGCTGTGTACTTAGTCACAGTGGAAAAATATGATTGCTGACGTAGCATCTTCGAACGTAAAATTGGCATTCGAAATATGTGTTGTGGGCAATTTATTGAAACTTGATGTGTACTTCTTTTTCAAGGAGTTTCAAAAGATGTTTAATGATTCCCAGTCATTTTACTACTCAGAACACACTGACCTTACAAACACTGTACAGAGAAATGTACAGAAAGATGATGCGAGCAAGAGACTCCCTATTTGGAAAACGGTACAGATCTCCTATACTCTCACAAATTTTAGTTTAAAATCTTTTTTCACATTCATGCAATTATTATTTACATCATGAGTAGGGTAATGGACCTTTAACCTTATAGACAAAATTTTAAAAAATTTTGAACTAGGGAAATCTTTTACCACAGCCTGAAAAAGCATCCTGAATTTAGTGAAACTGCCAAGTTTGGATGCGAAATGTTGTAAAATAAGGAAAATACAGCTGTGCAAAGTTGGCAAATTTTGTATATTTTTCTATTGTGCATGGGAAATGGATAACCTTTTTCTCGAACAGGGTCCAGCGTCCAAACGTGGCAGTTTTACTAAATTCAGGATGCTCTTTCAGGCTGTGGTAAAAGATTTTCCTAGTTCAAAATTTTTTAAAATTTTGTCTATAAGGTTAAAGGTCCATTGTGTCCAATTTTTGGCAACACTAGCTTCTAGTCATACCTTTACTCAAATGTAAAGCTGTTGATGATTCAAATATGAATATGAATAACTGTATGATGCTGAGCAGTTTGTATTGATAGAATTCTCTTTTCGTTCAAGGCTGACAAACGATTCTTTTGGAATATGGCGATGCTTGAAGAACTCATAGCACTCGCAGAAGTGGTAAGTGTGATGCAACAATGCTTTCTCTAGCTTGATTCATACCATGCAACTTTTCAATTTGAATAGTGGTCTCGGTAAACCGTAAGATGCTTTGAAATTATTCATTCTGACCTTTTTATTTATTTTCAGGATGCAAGTGCAAATCAATGGATCATGCCCATTATTCAAGGTTATGCTCAGACTGCATTGTGTGAAGTGGACTATGCTGAACCTGGTATGAATGAACACATGTTGTCACAAATGGCTGCAGAGAAGTTTGATTTGATACTAATTTCACGGCGAAGTGTGACTCGTGCAGGTACTGTACTTTTTCCCACTCTTTAATGTTCTCAAAATATTGCTAAAGTTCTGTCAAAAATTCTTACATTCGGGTATCAAGGAACCAGATATAAGCGACGAGGCGTCGATGAAGAAGGAAATGTTGCAAATTATGTGGAAACTGAACAGGTATTGGTACAATTATACTTATAGTAGGGGCATCTCTCTGGTGCAAAGTTGGCGTCGATTGGCATTGTGGGGCCGTATTTGGGGACTGGGCAATCCGATGATTATTAAATAATTTAATAATTAAATCAATCTGCACCAATTTTCCTGTGAAGTTTGTAGAGAAGAATACAGACACTTTGTTATTTCACAGCAAACTCTATTCACGAAGTTTTGATGTCTCTGTCTTTTGTACAGACAATTCTCTAATTAATGTGGACACCTTTCTGGTGCACACCCTTTGTCAGGTTCTTGCAAACTGATTAAATTTAAATAGTACTTATTTTGAATAACAAATTAGCTGTGTCTCTTCAGCTTTTAGCTTTGTTTCTCAATATTCCTATTAGATAGGTTCGGCTGTAGTACCCTTGCCCCTCTTGTACGAGTGTGTATGAATGCTTCCTATTAATGTTATTGCTGTGATGTTTTGACGATACTTCTTTCTCATTGTTATTCTTCGTTTTTAGATAGTCCGTGCAGGTTCACATTACTTATCGTTTGTGCAAGTGCGTGGCTCTATTCCGCTTTTTTGGAGTCAGGCAGGAATCAAATACAAACCTCCACCTAAGTTGGAACGAAGTATGTTATATCTACGCTGTGTTTGATTCGTGTCAACGACTACACGTATTTGACAAACGTGTTTGTCAAAGTTAATGCGGTTGACAAATCATTGTTAGAAAAGATCAATATTCCTGTTACATTTGACTGGTCCCTAAGACACTAGTCTTTCATCTTTGAGGAAGTAGGTTCTATTCTTAGCGCTAACTTGATTTTCTCGTATGAAAAGAGTTCATCAATTACACTGCCTAATGTCGTAGGTTTTCCTCGCCTGGACACTCTGGTTTTTTCCTACTGGGAAAGTTGACAGGGTGGGCTAGGGTAAACAGGTTAAGCAAGTAAAACTTGATTGTTATAAAATAAACAGTATCGGGTAATATGTATACTACAGTATATACATTAGAAAAGTATCGTAAATTGTGTAATTCAGCTTATGCTGCAAAGTAACTATACGTAGACGATCTATCTAAGAGCGTTCATTTTTTCTCTTGTAGGCGAGGAAGACAGTCAACAAGCGATGAAAAAGCATCTTGAAAAAGAACTTGCATTATACAAAAATGTGGTAAGATTTCAGTGAGTTTCTGCTTGTAAGTAATACTTGACTACATTGTATAGCTGTATTTTCTTTGTAGACTCTTGTTAATTTGGTGGAACAAAGTGGACGAGAGCAGGTGAGTAGTAAGTACGAATAGCGCTTAACTAGACTTCAGCATGGCTCCAATCATTTACTTGTGAATACCGTATTTACTCGATTGAGCGCCGCCGCGGCGCTCTTTAAATTTTCATTGTTTCAGATGCGGTGCTTATTCGGGGGCGGTGCTCAATCGAAGGCGGCGCTCTTTAAAAATATTTGGTTTTTGCGTCGATCGTTTGTTATTTTTAACACTGATATGAATAAAAGCAACGAAACAGCTGGATGTTGCGAACAAGAAGACGCTTGTTGGTAACATACCGATAGAATTGTCGCACTTAATGATGATATTTCTAAAAGCAAACATAGAAAATAAGCTCTCTGCATTTTGTGAATAATTGGTGCGGCGCTCATTCGGGGGCGGCGCTCTTTAAATATTTTTGCTCTCAAATGCGGCGCTTATTTCGAGGCGGCGCTCAATCGAGGGCGGTGCTCAAACGAGTAAATACGGTATATGCTTTTTACTTCCACAGGTTCTGTCAGACGCTTTCATGGAGCAAATCATTAGATATGATAACCCTTTGCTAACTTACGTCACTTTTGATTTTCACGAGTACTGGTAAGTTACTACAGTCGAACCTCTAATTAGCGGACACCAGCGGGAAACGCTCTCAGTGTCCGTTAATTAGAGGTGTCGGCTAATTAGAGGTTCGACTGTAAGTTTCTTTTATATTGTAGGGGTAGAAAACTTTATATGGAGTAGGATATTAGTTTTTATCAGATTTAGTTTTTGTGCTTGTTTAACATTATTATGCAGACTGGCATTAATGCAAACGTAGTCAGTTGATGTTTCTCTCTTTTGTTTCCTTAGTCGAGGTATGAAATTTGAAAATGTTGCGAAGCTTGTGGGAAGACTCCGTGAAATAACTGACGTCATGCGCTTCTCTTGGTAAGTAAAGCAAGAGGTTATCCTGGTAAGGGACTGTTTACATGGAGGCGAGCGACTCTGCTAACCTAGTAACTCGCTCTGCCGGGACGAGCAAGCACTGTCTTTGCATGTGTCTGAGTAACCCGGTATATACTCCCATCTGACTCCGATATAGTGTACAGTACTTTTAATTTGAAGGAGAATAATGACAGGTAAGGAGGTAATAATGACAGGCGCATGCGGAACTGACCAGAATTGTCCTGGCCTAACCGGGTTTCCCGTCGAAAAGTGTTTACGTGGACCAACCGAGTAACTCGCCTTGCCGAGATATCGGCAGAAAAAGCCGGGATCTCGGCAAGGCGATTTAGTCGGTTGTTCCATGTAAACAGTCAGCTGGGTAAACTACTTGTTATATAGAATAGCTGGGACCTTAGTCCAGCCGAGTAACTCGCCTAACCGTGTAACTCGCATCCATGGAAACAGGCCCGAAGAGACTTTGGTATTTTGAGTATTTAAATGTTATGCAGGGTGGATGATCATGGGGTGATTTGGGATCAACGAGGAGTATTTCGTGTGAATTGCATGGATTGCTTAGATCGTACGAATGTTGTTCAAGCTGCATTCGCCAGATACGTTTTAGAGATGCAGGTATGGTGTTTGTCACAGCTACTGAACGCTAGTGAAAATAGTTGTAAACCTTGTGTGCATGTTCTCTGTTCTTCCGGTATGAAGTTTAATGAAAATGAGACAGAAAAAGAATTTTAAAATGCATATGATTGAATTGAAGGATTATATTTAAGATTATTGAATTGTATTAGTTTTTAGTATAGCTTGTTTGCAATCACGTGATTTTTTTACCAAATAACGTGCTAGTCAACAATTTTGTTGACGATTTTTCCCATTTGAGTGGCGTGTACTGCAACGAATTAAAAAGGGAGCAAATTTTTATGTCTTAAACTGTCGTTTAAGTCAACTAAAAAGTATTGAGACAAGTATTTGACATACTTGCCCGTCATCTAAAATCTCAAAATCTCATGGTTGAAAACAGCCCATACGGTGTTTGTTTTGATGTAGTTAACAAAACTTGGTCGCTTGATGCCTGAAAGCAACTTACCCGATGATATCCGGGATATCTATCAGGATATGTGGGCTAACAATGGTGACGCTATCAGCCGACAATATGCAGGGACAGCGGCTATGAAGGTACAGTGATCATAATTTCATGTCCTATTCAATAAATGATAATAAATTCACCAGCAACAACTACGATTTACGGCACTAGGGTGACTTTACTAGAACGGGAGAAAGAAAATTTACTGGAGTGATGAAAGATGGCTACCACTCTGCAAATCGGTAAGCTGTGCAATAGTGATAATGCTCAGTTTATATATAGATAGATAGACAGAAGGTTAGCCTATAGTTAGTTAAGCTGATTTGCATAACTATTTACAACGTTTTTCTAATGTATACAGTATGTATATTACTTTAGAATGTTTAATTTTACAACATTCAATTGTGTTATTCTCCTAATCTACCTTCGGGTGCTTCGGTGCTTCGGTGGCGCAGTCGCTAGGATATGTGCCTTTCACCACTGAGGTTGTGGGTTCGATTCTCAGCGCGGACTTAACTTTCTCAAGTGAATAGAGTCTGTCAACTACTCTGCCAAAAGTCGTAGGTTTTCCCCGGGTACTCCGGTTTCCTCCTGCAGGGGAAGTTGACAGGGTGGGCTAGGATAAACAGTTAGGAAACTAATAAATTGATTGTTGTAAAAATAGACAGTTTAAGGTAATATATATTCATATACAAAATGTATACATTAGAAAAACATTGTAAATACTTACGTAATTCAACTTTTACGCTGCAAAGTAACTATAAGCCATAAACACACACATACCTATCCTAGCCCACCTTCTCAACTCTTCCTGTAGGAGGAGCCCGGAATACCGGAGAAAACGTACGACTTTCAGCAGAGTAGTTAACAGCCTTTTTTCATATGACCTCACAAGCATGCAAGCTTATTAGCGAAAGGCGCTTGTCTTAGCGATTGCACCCCCATTACTATGTGCATGTATTTTAGATGTGTACATATAATTAGTTGTACACTTACTGTAGCAAGTGAAAGTTTCTTTTAATGCGTTGTATTTTTTTCCAGATATTTGAATCGATTCAGTGCTGCTTATAGACAGACTGTCATAGGTAGTGTATATTATTGAAGTTTACCGAGCTTTTAGACTAACTTCTTTCAATGACCATGATCTTCTACCATCTAGACATTATGCTTGGCATTCCACCCACCGAAGATATAACGGCACTGATCGCCGCCATGAAACAGCCGGAGGACTCAGGGGAAGAATGGACTTTACAACGAGAAGAATGGGTCGCACAGCTGGTCGGACAATGTCATCAACTGTTAGTGCACGAAGGAGAACTATATCTAGGAGGGTGGGCCTTAATTGAACCTCTTGTTGGGTAGGTTTTAGTAGGGACCTTAAGATTCTACGACGCGAGCTCAACGACGCGACCGTAAATATTGGGTTTACTTTATATTGAGAGAATTGTTTACAAATTGAAATACAGCATTACTGATATTACAGTAACGTATCAGTATTATTGTGACTCTGCCAACATTGGAAACAGCCTCTGCTGTGTTTGAAGAAATTTATGTATCGCGTCGTAAATTCTAGTTCTGGTAAGGGCGACGTGATTTTCGAAAACTGAAGTCGTAAACAAGGGGAACCCTGGACGCGAGACAAATCACAAGCTTTTTATTCTGAATTTTAGGAAAAGTTTCCTTTTGTTACATTCGTGATATAGACTGCTATAGCAACACAAACATATTATTCAGGGTGTGTGATTTTGTATTTGAAATTAAAAGTGCTCATTTCAACGTTCGCGTTGTTGAGCTCGCGTCGTAGAATCTTAAGGTCCCTAGTATCCAGGAAACGAGTGCGTTTGTTTGTGTGACATAAGAATTAGGTCTCAATTTTCGTTGTCATTTCTATCTTGAACTGTGTTTAACTATCACCGCTGACATATATACATCTGGACTGCTGGCTTGGCGTCAAAAAGCGTGGTCCAAGATGGCAGAGTGTTTGTTTATGAAGTCGGCTGCTGACCAATATTGATGACTTTATTGAAGAGCCTGCGATGTCGCAATACTCTCATATTCATCAGCCTTCGTGACTTTTGATTGACCACGCAAGTGTCAAGTCAAAACGCATAGGAGCAAGCAGTCCAGTTGTATGTATGTCAGTGATTATCACACAGTTTGCTTATAACATAACGTGATCTCAGAGACCGTGATAGTGTTTGTCAACCAGTCTTTGAGTTAGGTTGATGAAATTACTCATTAATATGTAATATACTTTACGTGAGGATACGTCCATTGCCGGGTGTATAAAACACCAGAAAGCGTGTTAAAACGAGACGCTTGCTCCAGGGTCGCTCAGAGTGGGGGGGGGGGGGGAGAGGGCAAAAATGGCAATTTGCCCCGGGCCTCAGGCTTGTGGGGGGGCCCCAAACTACTGTAGAGATCTATTCGCATGGGCTTTGTGCTTATTTTCTTTGTGTTTTGCTTACGAATTATTAATGAATTTAAGAATATATTTTTTTTTGTATAGCTCGGATGGAGAAGGTAGCGATTTCGAACAAGAAGTAGTCTTACTGCTTACTGAGAAAGCCTTCTACATTGCCAAGTACGTTGAAAGCACTGAACTAAAAGTACATGGAACGCTACCTCTAATAGTATTGTCTAATAATCAATGGACCTTTAACCTTATAGACCAAATTTCAAAAAATTTTGAAGTTGGAAAATCTTTTACCACAGCCTGAAAGA
>JAOBYK011107529.1:547-23136 GCA_025434845.1 Phenganax subtilis | reverse complement strand
ATGAAGGTTCCAGGTTCAGAGCCTCGTGTGTTTGGTCCAAAACCTGCGAGTGCAACCAGTGGAAGGTATCCTGCTGCCCTTCTTGGCCAGCACAATCGGTCCGCAGCCCAAGCCACCGAGCTCGACACCACAAAACCGCGAAACGCCACCACGTGGGTGTGACACCGTAAAACGGTGCAGGGGTTGCGTTGAGCACCGTGTGGTGCTGAGATTGCTGAGGACCACATGGGATTTCCTTTAAAACAAATATAAACATGATAAAGAAGACGGTCTCAAGTGATGCTGATGCTGTATGGCTGTTGGCTTTGTTGCTTGAACGGAATAATCATTAAACCACCTCAAGCCAAGCTGAATCTTCACGGGATAGATGTACAAGTCTAAACTGTGTTGTTTTGAATCATGTGTCAGAATCTTGGACTTATATCCTTAGGGGACAACTCTAGGCAGAAGCGACTTTGTGTTCAATTGGGTCCATACGCTAATCCATGCTGTGCTGCTGGTAGCTCATATCTCATGCCAAATGCTTATTCAAACCTGGGGTATCTATCTTCCCCAACCGGGTGAAGATGTTTTTCTTTGTGAACTCAAGTTTCTCACCATCTTTGACTCCCACCAACCCAACACTACCCAACCACCATCAACCACCTCAAAACCGTCGTCGTCAGGATCGGGAACCCTAAACCCGTGCATCCAGGTCTTCGGAATCCTGTGCGCGAGTTGCAGACCTTTTTGATCGTCCGCGCCTGGGATGGCAGCGATGGCAGTCATGGGAAGATGACCCCCCGACTCTGAACCCTAAACGGTCGCTGGGGCGTCCAAAAGTTTGGTCGTTGGTGCGTATAAAGCAGCTCTTGAGTTCATAGAACGTTTTGTTTTGTGTTTGTTCAAATGATTAATCAACTCATCGTCTTAATTTTAAATAATGTTGCCAGTGGTTGCAAAGGCAATTCTTCTACCCTATATCATTCCCCCCATTTGATCCCAGCCACCTTCGCTCCTCGTTCCAAGCAAAGCCAGAACTGGTTAACATCTTGCTTGTTGGGGCTCGGAAGACCTCCCTTGCAGTGCAGTGCCTTTCGTAGCGAAACGATCCTTTTAGTGGTTCTGTACAGCGGAAATGCTGGGAACAGCCACAGCTTCTGTCGAAACACTACAGTATTACAGCAGAAATGTGGGGGGCAAACAAATATAAACATGTGATGTTCGTGATGTTGTTGTAGTTCTTTTTGCCTGAGAAAGAGTAGAAAGACAACCGAAAAATCGCTGGTAATTTATTAATACTTATTATATACGGGATATGTAGATCCTGATATAGAGAGCACACCAATTGAAACACAGGTGGTTAATGGAGGATCAGGGTGCCGCAGGTGCCTATTCTCCACTAGCTTTGGGAACTCCTGGTGCTTGGAACTGATACAATTGACCAACTCCTACAATCCAAGTGAAAACCATTAAACTAACTTGCTTCCCATCCCCATCTTATTTGGACCGTTCAAAGTCTTTGGACTCCTCCAACACAAACCGAGACTGCGGGGGTTAGCCTCGAGTAGCCCGTCGAGGCTCCCTCCGGATCCTGCGGCTGATGCGAGCCCTGCGGGCTTTGACCTACTTCCGGACTGTTGGGGGACCTGTTTCGGTTCGTCACGTTGGGACCTGGGGGAGGATGGAAAAAGGCTTTGAGGATGGAAAAAGGATGTTGGGTCAGAACTGCGACATGTTGGCAAGCATGATTCGCGTGATTCTTTTAGTCAATGAGAAGGCCAGAAGGGCTCAGAATATGTTCACTGCAAAAAGGGTTGCATTTGGAGGCTTCATTCATCTGAAGATATCCTTGGCACGTGAGGTTTGGCGCTTGGTGCACGGCTTGTTGACCAGCGGAAACGCCATGATGTGGCCCGGTCGGCAGTTTGGTGTGCCAGTCAAACGACACCGTTGACAGATGAGTTCTGGAAAGACAAACTGAAAACCAGTTTGCACCCGATTTAGTTGGAAACCCCGGAAATTCCATGTATTTCATTCAAGAGTCGATATACAGATTGAATGTGATGGACCATGCAGGAAAATTATGGAAGATCACAACAACCAACAATCCCCTACAGATTCTTGAAGCAGTGTTGGCCCTTAATAGAAGGTACAAAAAGAATGAATAGTACAGTTGTACACTTACCTGGGGCACCCTCTGAACAATCATTATGCTGCACAACACAATTTATTACAAAATGGAGCTTCAGAGTATAATTACTCTCCCAAGCGTTAAAAACCGTTCGACTACATAATTCCACATGTAGCATGGTCATGAGTCTTCAATGGTGATGCTTTGGAATGGTCATTGCAGTCAAGAAGACGATATAAGGTTGCAATTGTTACAATGAACCATGTAAAGGTTTGACAGCATTACCATCGATCTTTAATTTACCAAACCCAGAAGCCAGATCACCCATGGTATATACTGGTGGAGGCAATTCATCCAAGATGTGCTTTGGTGGTGACCCTGATGCACTCCACCAACTTCCTCCAGTTCCACTGCCCAGGCTGCAGGACACATTTTCCGGATCATCGAGATATGTTGCCATGGTAATGGTTCCAGCACCATGCCAGCGGAAGTCGCACATGTGGCCATGAGTGGGGAAACCACAATATGCAAACACCTTTTTGTGCATCACTGGTTTCATGTGATTGGTGGCACACACCAATGTCAAAACATGTTTTCCAACGAAGGTTTGCATCGATCAATGGATCATAATGGATCCATGAGCAAACCTTTTTTTGTTGCCTGCCCTTGGATGCCGGCATGGGCTGGCAGCGTGGGCTGGCTACAAGTGCTGGAACTACAGATTGGTCTACCTGACTCGCTTGTTGCTGCTGCTGCTGCGACAGGTCTTCCACGGGATGGTACTAACATGCCCAAGTCCAATTGATCATGTGTTCTGAACCCAGCATCTTATTTTGATATATGTTGTTTTTTCTCGTTCAGTTCTGTTCACAGTTGAATTGTGTCACAATGCATATATACATGCAACACTCCTCCACATGGAAATGAGCCATCAGCCGGAGCCTTGGAATCATTCGCTCCAAGACAACCCTCTCAGTCACATCCGCTGCATTTTGTCCTGCTCAGGGATTGCTCAGGGATAGGGACACCAGGTTTCACCTCTAGCTGCTTACATGGCCAGAAAAAGGCAGGGTTCCAACCTGAGGGCTAGCTCAAGTGGCTCAGCGGGCCACTCTCCAGCTTCTTCCAATGGGGGAAGTGCTGGCAAAGAGCGAGTTGGAAAGTATGATTTGGCAGGCCTATGCAAGACTTGGGACAATGATGAGAAAGTGCGTCAAAGAGTTCGGGATGGTCACTATCTAGTTCAAAATTGGGATGACGTACACGGTGTTGCGGTGGACTCTGATGTGGACAAGACTGTGAGCAGTTGCAAGCACAATGCATTCATCCTAGTTCCAGTTTTGGAGCTGATGCGTCAGAACAACCTCATGCTGCCATCTTTGGAGCGACTAATCCAAACTATTGAGTGGTTTTATACCACGTCGAAGTCTCCAAAGTCCTTGGAGCACTGCTACAAGCAAGCATGGGCAATCAGAGATCTCATCAGCGTGCTCAAGGGTCTTACCTACCGCGACAGCCCCCCAACAGATACTTGCCTGAAGTTGGTTTTCGGATTGCTCAACCAACCTGAGGTTCCAAACGCACATATTAGGATGTTTCCATCGGGGTGGCTGAAACATTGCTTTAGGCTGCGCATACCGCCCGCCCTATGTATAACCCATGGCCCAAAGGACAATGAACCCCTTCAGTCCTGCCACCAAGCTGAGCCAAGGATAGTGAGCTTATCAACCTGCTGGAGCACATGGGGATGGATGTGAAGGCCTGGGACTATACATGGGATTTGGAAACGACAAGTGTATGAGCCATGTATAGGTTGGCCATTTTCATTTCAAGTGCGAAGTGCGTGCACAAGCATGTGCGCTTCCACGAAAAAGGGTTCCCCCAGTATCAACAATCAAAGTGGGCGCCTGATCTATTTATGGGGTGTTCTGTTGCAAATTCAATCGCAACCCTGAAAGAGAAGCAAATCACTCCATGTCTTGCATCCAGTTTGTGCTATAGGCAATCCTGCCCTCGTCAGCCCCGGCAGGATTGGAATCCAAAAAGGAAAGGCTCCAGCGCTAGTTTTGTGATGGAAGAGGCGGACACCCCCATTGCAAACAGCTCGGAGGTCTCCAACGCACAGGTCTTGTCGGCCGAAACAATTCCAGGGTTTGAGGATCCAATTCTGGCGCCACCTGTTGAGACTGAGCCTATCATGAACGCCCCTCACGCTCCTGACGAACCAGACCTGGCAACCCTAGAAAGGGATTTAGATGATGCGTTCAATCGACAATGCCAAGAACGTACACAGCCACCGTTGAATTGGGCAGTGTCTACGCAGGAATCAGCTGGGAGAGCTGTGCGCATCCAAGTCAATGTCTTGAGAAGTACTCGGTGTATACACCTTTTCAGTGCACCTCAAAAAACAAAACATATATATATACAGTATAGTCAGGTTTCTACACACCTGTTTTGCAAAGGTGACAGTTCTTGCCAATCAGAAGTAATGCCCTGATTGGAGGACCTTGGTGTTTGGGACATATCATCCGACGAAGAAGATGCAAACCAATCAACAACGGCAAAACCACGTGATCCCGCCAGTGTTCCTCCTGAAGTCCTTCGAGCTTTGGAGGTTACGCAAAGGACAGTGAGCTGGGAAAAATCATCCTTGTTGTTTTGTCATCATGACCTTAAGTTCCAACCTCCCAAATGAAGATTGATCAAGCCCGGTGGTTTAGGAAACTTCTTTGGTTGAATATCCCAGGGCGCCGGCTTGCAGCTTGCAAACACAGGACAGGCGTTTATGAGTTGGAGAAGGTCATGGTGGATGACAAACTGCTAGTGAGCCCGGCCCCGACCGTGAAACCCAGTCCTGGCACTGCCGTTTCCGGGGCTATTGCCTGCGCAGGTGTGGTCCAACTCAAATCGCAGATGGCTATAAAGCTTTAATTGGCACTCCCTTGATTGGAAACCAAAGTGACTGGGAAAATTGAAGACCTAATCTGAAAAATTGTGTCACTATGCCATTTCTCAACTTCGAAATACATTCCCCATCTTTTATAGATATGATATTCTGATTGAAAGATAACATGCCAACACGGCTGCTCGACTGATGTCACCGAAATCTTCAGATATGTTCTGTGGTGTTTGTATGTGGGAAGGCAACTCAGCGGTGACAGTCTTGGAATCATTGCCTTGTGCCGGGGACTACGATTCTACACAATTGCCATGCAGCCCCCGATCCCTGTTTCAGAGCGATGTTGCCCTCCAGACACTGCAACATGTGGCAGAAGCAGAGCAAGCAGCAATGGCCGCCCCTGTTGAAAAGGTGGGATCAGTTTTGTTTTGGGGGACGAGTCATATAAACAAGCAGTGGACCATGAGCAAGTCAATGGGTCTTTACAAACTGAATGGCTGACCTTGTGTGACTTGTTGTGATATGGCCTTGGCCCGCATGCACCGGAGAGAGAGAGAGAGATATACATATATAGAGAGAGAGAGAGACCCCCAATCCCAAAACTTGGCTCCTTGCAGGACAGTGCTGTTGGTTTGACTCGCGGCTGCCCTGTCTACGGAGCAAAGGACTGTGCCGATGAGGGGGGTTCCAAGGCACCTGACGATGGTCCAGAACTTTTACCAAGGAGTGACCCGAGCCCTGAGAATCCATTGCAGCCAGCAAGTGGTAAATCCCAGCCACTGCCTCCAAGCATTGAGACACATAGTTTGCAGCCGTCGCCCGCACCCCACACCACTGGACCAACCCAGCAGCCGGGTCTGGATGAAAGCGCGCAGAAACAAGCAGCAACGTCTGATTTGCCACAGCAGACAGAAGAGCAGGTAGTGACCCGTAGGAAACAATTCAAAACCAAACGGGACAAGAAAGAATGCAAACATGCACAAAAGCTAGCCAAAGCCGCAGAGAAAGAGGAGAAAAAACGATTGAAGGAACAACAGAGACAAGACAAGCAGGAGAAAAAGGAACAAGAGAAGGAGCTCAGAAAACAAAAGAAGGCAAGGCAGGAAGAGAAGGGTCAAGAGAAGAACAAGCAACAGCAAAACAAGAGAAAGGCCATGAGTCAGCCAGAGAATGCGCTCAAAGCAAAGGTTTCCAAGTCCAAGAAAACCTCCCTGAAGCCAGCTTCCAACAAAGTGAAGCGTAACCGAAAAGGCAGCAAAGCGCAAGAGTGCAGCATCTCAAAAAGCACATGCCATGCTGAGACTGGTGTCAATGCCGATGCCACAGCTGATGCCACCGATGTCCTTGGCACCGAGAGTGTGGAATGCACCACAACAGTTGCTCGCCTGCCATGCAGTCCTGACAAGCAGCGACTCAAGCCAGCAAAGCACAACAAATTGCGAAGCTTGCAACATGCATTGTCGGAGCGCAAAGCAAAGAAAGCATCTCAGGCACAGCGAAAAGGAAAGATGTCAATCCAGCAGGCTGGATCTTCTGCAGCATCTACCGCCGAACACAAGAAAGCACCAGTCCAAAGAAAGAGAAAGGCAAGGGCAGAACTGAAGAGAAAAGAGCCGCAGAAGCACTCCAATGTATCACCGAAGGATGAGTATGTGACACTTGTCACAAATGTGCTTACGGAGTGCCATGAATCCCATTGCACCCACCCAGCCTGGGAGCCTCCACACTATGACAAGAAAGTCATTCAGCTGAGTGTGTACTGGACACGCACTGCAGTAGGTGTGAAGGTACCAAAGCCAGCTGCCAGCAAATCCAAAGGGAAGAAGGCCTCCAAGATGTCCCAGGTAGCCTACTTCGCTTGCGAGACTTCTTGTGTGTACACCAACATGGCTATTGCTCGTGTGTTTGTCTTTGCCTCAGTGACACAGTCATTGCATATGGCTTATATTGTGTCTGTAGAGGTGGGTGTGACCGCCACATGATCGCAAACGGCCATGTATGAACACTTATATTATAACTTTCCAATAAGATGAAAACTTTTCCCTTTCCCTGGCTTTTAAAGCGTGCTTAATTTATGTTTTTTGCTTTCTCACCAGGTTTCAATTGCACAAGTTGTTTTGTAAAGCATATATGATTACACAACCCAGGTTCATCAATGTTGTCCCAGGCGACATGTGCTGATGGGATCTGTCATGCACCACCATCATTCCCTTGTTCTTGCCGTCCCTTCATTCCTTCTCGCCCAGGTCGATGCCTTGTTGAAGGAAAAGGATACCCAGGCAAAGTCACCACACATGCTCCAGCTGATGGCCGAGCTGAAGTCCTCGCATGAGCAAGCATGGAGTACTTGGCTTGCATCAAACCGCACATGCTGCTGAATGAGACTGGCCCATTCTAGCCTATAGCCCATTCTCAATGCAAGTTCAATCGACCAACCCACATGTGTTAATGTTTTGGGGGTACCAGTTCAAAACGATTTTGTACCAGTTGGTCTGCTTTGGCTTGAAAAGAAGGTGTTGTTGTCTTCCTATATATGAACTTGGAATCGGGCTTTTGTGAAAGCTACGTGCACAGTGGTGGCTGCTTTACAGCAAGGCCCAATTACCATGGTAACCATGTTTCCTACAACGTAAAGATAAAAACTATTGCAACCTACCCTTCTGGTTCTTCAACGTTTCAAACTATATCCAAACTAATGTTTCAAACTAATGGTTTCGGGGTATCTTGTTGAGATGCAGCTGCTTGGCCAGGCACTTTTAATTTGTAATCTGCGCAAAGTGCAGGTATAGTCTAGCGTGATAGCTTTTCACCTTTCAAGGAAGGTGTGTGATCCAACCCGTCCACGCTCGAATTTAGGGGTCTCCAGCGCTCTTGCACTGGGGCAACTTGTAGATCGACAAGCAGGAAAACGGAGTGAGCGGTACATGATGCCACAGCATCCCCTATACATGTTTCCCTCTGAGCAAGTCTTGACTGTGGGGACTGCAGTGTGAAGTTTGCCCATCAACTCAGAACTCATGGGTGGGTTTTCTTCGTGCCAGGTCCCTCAACACAGTGAAAGACTAGAGCCGCAAACACTTATGGATGGGTCCAATGACACTGCTGCTCATGCCAGGTGCTGACATCGATTGGATCGATGAGGCGTGCTGCCCGGTTCAGGAGGACTTCTATCAAGAAGGTGTCCAAGAATCAGCTCAAAGAGGGTACTCCCAGCACGATTGTCACTTGACTTGTGCAATCTTTCACGGGCGAACTTAAAGCGCATTGGAGTTTGTTTCAGTCGGGGTTCAACGTCCACCTGTTTAAGCCTTTCACATCATAGACAACATGTGTATAATATGCTAGCTGCCTGCAAAACATGCAGAGCCAGCCACCGTACGGCATCAAACAATTTTGAAGCAAAACAGCAGCTGCTTTTGAGATGTTCCCCTGCCTATGTCAGTTTTTGGGCTCCTTGGGACGAAAGCTGCCAAGCAGGTGCCAAGAGGAGAAACAGGACAAGTGGCGAAACAAGGTGCGGTAGTGATTGTAAATATACACTTTCCCTCTGGGATCTTCCAGGGTGTTGGCCTCGCACACCTTCCCAGTGCCCTGTGAAGCCATGCCTGGCAAAGTTCCTGACTTCGATAGCTTGGTCCAGCGCCTGATCATCCTCGGCTGCCCGAAAGCTACTTGGAAGGGGACATACGGAACCGTTTGGAACATCTTGGATTTGGAACCTTCAAGCTTAAAGGGAACCCATCAAGGATTGATGCCGTTGTGAAAACACAGGCCTCTAAACAGAATCGGTTTTTGCTTCAGCGACCATTTGATGGTGGGTTGTTTGATCCAACATGGAGGAGCGGGGCGGGTTTAATATCATATATACTCTGTATCAACCACTATAGTGCATTGGTGCTTTTATGTCTCTTTATACACACAGAGTCTTCAAAATGTTCATATATGTAAAAGCCAGGGCCACAGGTATGTACACACCCCATGATAAAGGTCAGTGACTTCAGGACCTTATAGTCACCCAGTCCATTGCCACGTAAAAGCAGGTGGCTCCACGCATTTATATATCTCTTTCGGGGATGCCAACATTCCTGTTCTTCTATTTATGTTGGTGCTGTGCGTGAAACTTCAATTGTGTTGCTTTGGTATACTTCACTTTAAGCTCACAAAGCATATACACAAAGGACTGACCTCACGAACTTGGAGCCCAATGGACGCTCTGGAGTGCCAAGGCCTTTGTATGGATGGTGGTGTTGGTGGCCTTTGGCAACTTCCCGCATTTTAATGAGGATGGGTTTGGGCATTGGCTCATTCGGTGTCGGTGTGTGTGTGAGTGTGTGTGTGTGTGCGTTTGTAACTCTATAGTTCTTGCCCGTGTTAAAGCTGCATGTCTGTATGGGGCACACTTGTCCATGCAAAACAATGCATGAAACATGGCAGAAGTCAAAGGTCCGTGCTTTTTTTGGAGCTGTATCCTTGACTGCAGGATCTGACATATGTGGAGTTCTTTGCGGGAGAAGGCAATGTCTTCAAGTGCATCCGGGCCGACCACCACCCAAGTGTAGCAGTGGACATAACCTATTTGCCCCAATTCCAAAACAGTCCCATGGACATCAACACGGATGCAGGCTTCTTGTTTCTTGGTTTTGATCTGTGGTTGAGTTATAATTCACTCCACAACTTGGCTCCATCCCCCGAACAACATGTTCCCCTTTGGGTTGAATCTTGTCTATATACAGCAGCTTTGAAATGTTCCAAGGGATGGACAGTGAGTCAAGTGTTCGTATATAGATACAGACGGTAAGGGTCCTTACCGTCTGTATCAGTTTTGTGTCCTTTTGACCTCTCCTGGCTGCCCGAGTTGAATCGTTGACATTCTACCCGTGGTGCTGAGGCTGGCGATATGGCTGATTTTAAATGGGCGTGAAGGCGAACTTTTTGTATTGCTGGCTACGGTATGTTCAAGTTGGATTCACCTCAATCGTGGGACCAGCAAGCGCTCCCAGATTTGCCCAGAAGGTGATAGGTCTCGCCTCTATGTTCGCCAGGCCAATATGATGGTCAGCAGGATCCTAGTCCTATCAATCCAGAAATATTGCTCCATTTGTTTCATGGGCGGACACAAGAATGTGAGAGAACCATTATACAAGAAGATCCTTGCACCCATTCTGTGAACTCCCCTGGGGCCCCACGCTCAAGTTGATCACTCACCTTGAAGTGCTTGGTTGTCTCAACGTTCTCCTGCATCGGGTTCTCTGCAGGGAAAGGCCCCACCATATATATCCAAGGACCTGCCTGATTTGTATGCTGGTGGTCTGCAGAGGAGGCAGCTTCATGATCGAGCAACCAGCGTCCAGCTTGATGCGCTACTATTTTCGCTTTGAATGGATGGCTCAACAAATCAAAGTGCTTTGTACGCATATGGTCGATGAGTCAATCGCTCTTGGTGTACATATAGCCACACGCCAGCCCATGAAAGTTGATGGAAGGACTTTACCACATTTTCCATCAAGATCTGAGGTGTCCGTAATGCAGTTTGAAATCGAATCAAAGCAATGGTTTCCGGACACCTTAAACGATAGCAATCTTGAGTTGTTTTTTCTGAATTACTGTTAACAAGATTGCTGCTTGTTCTTATAGGGTTCGATCCCTCATTGTTGGTTGATCCAGTTTCCCCTTGTCAAACCAAGATCTGGACATTTGGATGGTGGATGGGCCAGTATGGGGGCATGAGCCCCAAGAGGCACCATGGCTTCAGCAACAACAAGTATGCATCTTTCCTGGACCTTGGGGTCTACCGTCGCGCTGAACAGGCTAAGAAGAAACTCCAAACAGTGAAGCGTTACCAAAAAAAGGATGGCAAGCAGGGCTATGTGGGAACCAAGAACCTGAAACAAACGCAGTCTGGTTCCCAGTTGAATGCATTGCAACTGAATGTGCTGCATCTGCATCAGAAACCATTACAAAACAACACTTGCCAATCGGTTTGTTCATGCCAAATGCAAACCCTTCGTCCCATTCCCTCCCTGCCACTCAGGGTGTATCCCAGGGCATTTGCTGAGAGGATCCGGGTCCTTTTTGATCGCCTGAAGTTTCACGGTGAAGGAAGGCCTCCACTCGTGGCTCAGGATTACGGAGCAGGACCAAGGCTGTTTGAGGGATATCCTTGGTCAGATTGGGAGGAGGCTGGATTGATGGGGCCCCTCCGCTATGCTAGGGGAAACCGGCATTTGGATTGCCCAGCTGCTTGGAAAGCAGTGTTTCCTCATCCTTTTGAATACCTTGCCAAGAAGGACAGGGGTACCCACTAAGGGATGCCTGTGGAGCCTTTTCTTTCACCATGATCGCTCTTGGCCTGGGTGATCTCATGTTGGAAACTTAAGGTTTCTACGTGGCTGCGTGCTTTAAAGCTTCATGTTGTTGCCAATTCTCATCCAGGGGCCTCCAGGAGGGTTGCAGGCTCCATTTCCAAGGTCCAGAAACTAGAAATATTGATCCGAATTGCACGTAAATGTCCATGCATTGTGTGTTATCAACCGTTAAAAACTAGTGGTTTCAGGGTCCCCCAAAAAAAAGCGTTCGAAAGGCGTTCGAAAGGCGTTCGAAAGGCGTTCAGATTACGTTCGAAGGCGTTCAGAGATATGCAAAAAGAACGTAAACTTTACAACATAGATTTGACTTTTTGGGGGGCCCTATTCATGAGGATACAGTTTTTCAAAAATCTAGTGTGTTTTTCAAGTGTCCATGCTTTGACTGCTTTGATCCAATCCTGGACCTATAGTATGAGGGGTATCTGTCTTTGGCCGTGGGCAGTGTTCCACTGTGTTCCAATTAGATCCAAGTATAGAACCTCTTTTAACACAGTGGCGCCCCAGAGAAAAGAGGTGTCTGAGTATATGCGCAGTGGCTCGCAGTTGATTCAGTGGTCATTCATTCTTCTTGCCATGTTTTTTCGTCCAAACATTGTAAAACAGTCATCGCATCCTCAGCAGCTTTTTGTGTTGAAGGACTTAGAGCGTGAGTCGTGTTTCTTGTGGAAATGTCTACAAGTGATCTCAGCGCTTTGCCGAGCCGTGCTTGGAGTTGTGGAACACTGGTTGAAGGCATCCAGGCAGCAGCTACAATGGCCGGAGCAAGTCTCGAGCCTGGGAAGACATTGGATCAGCAGCAGGCCAGACCTTGGGACAAGTAGTGCATGGTCATGCGCTAATGCACATACACATAGGTTTTGACATGTAGCTTTTCAATGTGGCTTCCTGTCAACTGATCACTTGCCTCGACCTTGTATATTGTAATCTAAGCCTCTTCTATACTTCTGACTTTCTCACATTTTGTCAGGTGCAATCCATTCTGGCAGCTTTTGGGCCTGCGCAAACCACAGCTATTTGGCTGCCAAAGGGAAGATGATTGGACAATTTAGAAGTATAAGAGGACCATAGTCAGAACTGCAAGAAAGTCCTGTGATATATATATATATATGGATTTCACTGACAAACTCCCCGTTTTTGAGTGGTCGAGGGATAGCACCAGTGCAACGCTGGACAAGACTCTGTGGGCTGGTCTGAGGCTCCCACACCCGCTGCTGGGTTGGTGAAGCATGAGACGCCTTCACCGAGGAAGACTTCGATTGGGACTGTGTCTAGGAGTGCATGCAGAGAAGGGGGGGTGCAGTGAACAGGACGTATGCTTTGTGCGTGTGTGGGTACAGTGTGCCATTTCGACTGACTGGTTTGATCTGGGGTCCTCCGCATATAAAAATCTATGGTTCCAAGAGAGGTCACGAGGACACAAAAAACTGATGACCTCTTGACCTCTCTTGGTTCATGTGCAACTAAGCCCTTGAATGGTGGGGCGAGCGTCCGCAAGCTTCCGTCATCATTGACTGAAGCCGACACCGTTCCAGGTGATTCCTGGCTTGCACCTAGTGCCCATGTATAGTAGTATAGATGATTGAACCAGGCAACTTTGAAACATGACATCTACTCTTGTGGTTTCATGAGGCCATGAGCAGCTTAGGACTTAGCCGGCCAGGGTGCAGCTTTTTCGAAGGCCACAGCCAGAAGGACTAGCCCCGCTCCAACTCCAAATGGTGCACCAGCTTCGCATGCTATTTCGCAACAGGGCCAACTTGGTAATGAACAGCTTTCGATGATCCTAAAGATGGTTCCCTGGTTCATCATGGTGTGTGCGTTGGCTTGGTAGCCTGCTCAAAGGTTGAGTATTTGTTTCGGGTGTGCATCGATGAACTGTCTGTTGCATCAAAGACTCGGTCAGCATTCTATGTACCGGACATGTATCACGCGCGTGTGTTTGTGCTGATGCTGCATTATACTCCCACGCAGTTCCCATGTGAATAGATCGCCTTTTTAGACCTCAGGTTAACGAACAGCAAGCTGCCCAACAGGAAGTTTTCCTGAACAAGATTCAGGCCCTTGAGACCAGATTGTGTGACAAAACCGGTCAGCCACCAACGCCACCTCCGGCTTCAGACCCTCAGTTGGAAGCGAGACTTGGTGCTGCATTGGAACGTGTACAGCTTCTTGAGAAAGAAATGGCGGCAAAAACCAGGGCGCCTCAGGGGAAAGCCTCTGAACCTGAACAGTCTGATGAGCATTCAGAGGATGACCCTGACAAGTACATTGTGACTGCATCTGGGAACACTGTGACTTGCATGACTGATGCATATATGTTCCTTAATCTTTTCGAGATGAACATGGCCCTGTGTATATTTTTTGAGAACATGCAAGGACGATGGTCAATGTTTTGAGGTTACAGGATGTTACAGGCGCAAACCGCTTGCAATGCATCTTGGAATCCAAGGTTCCTATTAGCACGGACGCTTTGCGGATGAGGTGCCGGAGGTTGTGTGAGAAGAAGGTGTCAGGGAAGTGCCATGTGCCGAATGAAATCAGGGAGGACTATGTCAATGGGGGTGAATCACGTGAGATCGTAGAGCTAGCGCTCCTGGATGCTTTAGCAAAGTATGGAGTGCTTCGTCAAGCCTACAAGAAAGTGAAGGCACACGTTTGGGGGAATATATGATAATCTAAAGAATTTACAGTAACCTGCAAGCTGATTTTGGTTTAAAGTACATGTGCACAGTACATGTTTGATGATCGCCTGCCCTGCAGAAAGAGTTCATCACCCGCGTTCAAGTTCTAAAGGAACGCCTTTCCGAGAAGTCCAAGGAGACATGGGGGCGATGGATGACGGAAGAGAGAATGCGCAAGGACAAGGACCTGAACCTTAGTGCCAAGAGCATTAAGGATATCAAGGCCTTCTGCGACAAGTTCCCTGAGACACACAAGAGGTCAGGGTGCATACCATGGCAAAATTGGCTCTCGTAATGTGTATATATACACTTGCGCACGCACACAGACTCAATATATGCTCATTCTGTATGCACTGTAAAGGCTCGTGTGACTCACTGATGTGTCCCATCCAGGTGCTGGCGGTATAATGAATCAATCTATGAGTACTTTGTGATCATGGAAGACAAGAAGACAGAGAAGCTCGCTGAGCGTCAGACTGTCACGGAAACCACTGACAAGGAAGTTACCCGCCAGCGTTTTTTCTGGACAATGGACCCTGATCTGTATGCGTCAGCATGGTTTCACACACCTGATTGCCGACCACTCAGGCCAAAGTTGGGGATGAAGATCCTGAGACCCTCCCAAAAGATCTTGGAGATTCTCTTGCTTTGCCCACTGGGATACCTAATCCTGAATTGGTTGGTGACAAGGCCTGCATGTGCTTTAACCTGTGTATTCACTTCGTACGCACGCTTCGTCGGGTATTAACCCACACACGTTGCTGATGAGTGAAGGGTGATTCTTTCGTTATCCCAGCCCTGCCTCGACCAATTTCTTGCTTCGCCACCGCCAGCCTGTGCCGGAGCTCGAGCGCTACATGGACACAATGACGTCCAAGATCACTGCCATCACCAAAGCCATCAAGGACTTGAAAGCCAAAGTCAGTGATTCGAGCTGTAAGACGTTTCCTTCCCAGCCAAATGACCTTTTGAGTTCTTTTGCAACGCCAGCTTTTCCTTGAAGTTCGCAACTTCGCAACTATATATATATATGATATTGCCATGAGTCTCATCAGTTGGATGAAGATCCTAGAAATGACACACCTCTGGTGATATATACCGCCGTATACATGCGCTGCTCGAGATTTTCCCAGGTTGTGCACTAGCCTGAACGACACGAAGGACAAGATGCAAGAGTCCTTCAAGAAGTTCGGAGCCTTCGTGACCGAGATGAAGATGGACCTCAAAGGTGGCACCTTGAAATGTGACCGGCTGACAGAGCTTCTTGGATCCAGTGGTGTATAACCAGGGAGTGGTTTGTTTACCTTCAACGTTTTGAGCCGCTTTGTATATACCCAAGTTGAATCACAAAAAGGGGACAAGTGTGATACTTCAAAAGAATCATGAAGCACAAGGTTTGACAACTCATTTTTTGGGATTGGCAGGAAACATCTCTTGTGGTATCATGTTCTCTGATTAAAGGCCCCATGCATCCCCTCAATGACCCATGGGTGCGTGGAGTGCAGCGCCAATGGACGTGCTGAAGCGGCTGACGACAGCCTTGAGTGGCTTCAAGAGCTCATTGACTACAATCGCAATTCCAAGCAGGCTTGATGGGTGGCCTTGACTTGTGAATCTGTTGGTCCAGCAAACTCGCATGAAAGAAAACAAGTAAGATATGGCTTTTGCACCGGACCATCTCGCTTAATTCTGATTCTATTTTGACCTTTCCTCCTCCTCCCAGTCAGCACTCGGATCCCGGGCCAGGTGATCCAACAAGAACCTTCCAAGAAAAAGGCCATTGTTCCAGGCAGGTTCGGGAGTCACCAAATGCACACCCTTTTTCCTTGATGTGTGGCCATGCATGCTGGCCTCAAAGTTCATGTGGATCATGTAGGGGTGCCCTTTGTTGAGCCGCGGCAAATGCCCTTCTAACACAATAGTGTAAAAGTATCAGTATAAGATTCCTTGTTGCGGGTTTGACGCATTCCAGCTTCCCCAACCTTTACCATTTCTGTTGCTGTACAGCCTCAATGCTGCAGGCCCTGCTTTGACTTCTGCTTCCATGGCCTCGACAAAGAAGAGGCGGATCTGGCAGGAGTCCTTGAATGATGAGGTCTCATCTCTGGAACGCACATCAACCGTATTTGAGAGCATTGAGGGGGACCCAAGATTCAGCTACAACCTTCCTCGGAAGAATGCTTTGGCTGGTGCTGTTCTCAAGCACTGCTACGCAGTAGTCGATAGTGTCCTAGAGAAGTTTTACCCTTTGATCTACAAGTTTGGATATTGTCACTGCTTGTTCAATCGGTTCTACAACCAGAAATGGGGGTATTTCTACGAGAAGCATTGCCAGTGGGAGCACATGAAACTTCTTTACATTTCTGCCGAGCCCATCTCCCCTGGATTTGTAGAAGCGTCTCTGATCCAAAGGCACAAAGGACACTTGATTTGAGCATGGTGAATGAAATGTATCTTTTTTTTGCAGTCCTCCAATGTCTTTTATGGCACCACTTTATTGGGAATGAGGGCCTTGTCGACTCAGGAAGCTCAGGCTGCCGCAATGAAAAGGATGGCGGAGAAACCATTGATCAATCTCTGCCTGGGCCGTACATGGTGTACATGGTCTTTAGATCTTTTCAAAGACCCAGCAATGCTGGTCTATGAGCAGTTGTGATGTTTGGGGACTGGGGTGGGCCATGCTTCAAAAAACACGGAGTGATTGTTGTGGTGATTGGCGGCGTGGGTTCGTCTACAAGTGCACTCATATATTTGTGATGTGTTTGGGGCTAACTTTGACACATGGAGCTTAGGCTGTTGAAAGAGATCACGGATGAAAAGAACACTGTGCGATCTTTGAGCCTTGTCTCTCAAACCATTCCGCTTATACACTTGGGCAATCAGAAATACGTTCGTTCTTTGAATCGAACATCTTTCCACCCCCTCACATGCCTCGCAATTCAGGTGCACCGAATGGATTTCCCTTGAGACTCAACAAAAGCTGGACGCCTAATCTGTTTTGTCTTCAGTGGGCAATGTGAGTATGCACCACATTGTTTTCAAGTGGTCATGGTGCCTATATATGCATTCTGACCCTTGCCAAGGTCTTTGCTCAAGAATACCAAGGACGCAAAGTCTGAGAAGGGTAGCAAACGCAAGCCGCCCAAGGGAGGGAAAGCAAAGTCCCCCAAGAACAAGAAGGGCAAGACCAAAGGTGCACCCAAACGGGAGCCTAAGTCCCAAAAGGCAAAGGCCTCTCGGACAAAGTCCAAAAAGGTCAAAGGGGATGAAACTGCTGCAGAGGCGCCTGCAGAATCTGTGCCCGTGGGTGAAAAGGCACCCAAAAGGGCAAAGCGCACAAGGGCCTAAGCAGTGAGTTTCCATGGGAGACCAGCTTGAATTTTTTCACGGGTCTGTCCAATCAATGGTTGTGTACAGGGGTCCTCTGGTCAAGCAAAACAATCTTGGTTGGCAAAATCATGGTTTGTGCAATTTCTTTGGTTGCAAGGTCTCTCTGATAATTTTGGGGGATTCAGCGTGTGAGGAATCCACATGCGCTGACTATTTGAGATTTCGCAGGAACCTTTCGCGTGCACCTTTGGCATTAGTCCTGGGATGCTTAGAGCGGAGGGAGGCTTCAACAATTCCATCTACAATCTACAAACAGTGGTGCTCACCACTGCAGTGTGGGAAGAAAAGTGCTCGCTTGGATGTTGCCCGCAGTCTCTGTGCTTCTTGATTGAAGCTACTTGAGCCCTTCGTCACCGCCCTCGTGTTGCAAGGGAACCTGTTGAACTATATTGGATTCCCTGGTCCCAATCCCCATCTCTGGACCGTGCACCATGCCAGGTCCCTCACACAAAGCTCGCCAATTGGCATGGCGATATGGAAAAGGCGAAGCTTGGCTCTCGTGGGCCAGTGGGCTGTTTGCGTCGTCCATACTTTGGGACACTATATTCATGCATGGTCGTTTATATTCATATATGTTTATTGCTTCTAATGCACTAGTTTGACATATAGTTTGCAATATATGTTGACTATATGCTCTGCTCATGGTAGAGCCAACAGGTCCACACGCAGTGCATGCTGTAAAAACCCATCAACCGAACCAGTACCAAGGAACCTTGCCGGGAGATTATAGCACTTGCAAAGGCTGAGTGGAAAGATGTTTGTGAACGTGGTGGGCAGCAGGACCTGTGCCCCGTCCTCACTGCTCTTCGCAACGCTAGCCCCAAGAAGTCCGCCACTCTTCAACATCTATTTCGGCAATATGTTGCACTGATTTTGGGAACTGCCGTATGGTGTCACCCACAAAGTGTTGTAAACCCTTATAGTGTCACCTTTGCCAGTATAAGCCAGGGTCAAAGGGTCAGTGTTCGTCATTAATTTAAAGTGTTCTTTTAAAACTGATTTTGGGACCTTTCCAACCAAAGACCATTGCAGACAAAGGAACAAGAAGTGGAACGCGTATTCCGGCTCAACAACTTGTTCTATCCAGTGCCAATCACTGAAGCAGACAGGGCACCGCTCCAGGGGTTCCCCTGGCTTAGACCCCGAGACTTCCTGAGAACTATGCATCAGTTTGGAGACTTGGGACACATTTTGGCAGGGTGTGCCAGTCTATTTGATGCGAGAGAGATCCTCCACACCTTTTGGAACCGCTACCGAAAGGTTTGCCCTGGCTTCCAGTTGTTTGAACAAGTGGATCGTGGAGACAAAGCGTTTCACGAATGTGTGCCGCTATACCTGCACGGCGATGAAGGTGTCACTTACAAACGCGGAGGGGTCCTGATCTTGAGCTTCCAAAGCCCCTTGGGGTGGGGGACGTCGAAGCGGGAGAAGGTGTTATCTTTGAACCTACAGAACCTTCAAGAGTCAGGGTTGCCCCTCAATTTCCTCAAGAGTGGTATGTACACTCGGATGCGGATGGTTGTGTGTCCGAAGGCATGGTTTGGAGAAAGCAGGTGACGTTTTATAGAATGAGTTAGTTGTTATAAAGGATGTTTGTCCTGTTAGGGTCTCGTCTACCATTAGATGGTATTTAATATATACATTTGATCCAAATATAGTTGATGTGTGGGCAAACTGTTCTTTCCACCCATGTGTCGATACAAAATCCGAAGGACCATTACAAAGATGATCCTCGCATATGGAATGCGTTGTTTGAACTGGTGGTATCAGACTTTGCGCACCTAGAAGCGAATGGGTTGGACCTGGGCAGTGATGGCCGCTTGTATCCTATCATCATTGGAAACAAAGGAGATTGGTCGTACTTGGATCCTTGCATGCAATATACAAATGTCTTTACAGCTGTTTGCATTTTTAACCGGCCTACCCCTAAACATCCCCAAAGATTACAACAATAAGATGTTTATAATAAATAGTTTCTTTCAGTCTGTGTGGTTCTCCAGTGTTGAGTCGAGGTGACCTCTGGGAACTTGGACAGAAGTTACAGGCGGAGTCCGAAAGGCGCAGGGGAAGAGGGTCAAGTTGGTGCTGGCATTTGCCATCGCTGCATGGGTGGACACGCGTTTGACTGGGAAAACTTGCAGCTTGGCGTGGCGTTCCTGTCAACTTTGATTTATATATAACGTATATTATATTACTGTATCAAATTTTCCGTCATCCCACCAATTTTTTACCAGATGTTCAACATTGTTCAACTTTAAATAAACTGTTCAGGCAAGCTGCTGAAACAGCAATGGCAGCGTCCCGCTTACATCCAATTCCCATGCCCTGGGTGCGTGAATCCCCACTGACCAGAGAGCTGTTGCATGATTCATCCTGCAACGGGAAAGCCCGATTTCACAAATTTGACTTGTGGCACGGGTTCCATCTGGGGATTGGGAAGACATGGACCGCGGCGGGACTCCTGATGGCCCAAGAGTTTGTTGAGGGTGGTACGGCGGATGAGAGGTTCCGATCACTGACGGCATTGTATTTACAATTTTGCCGGGAACAGAAGTTGGACAAACTGGTTTCCAAAATTGACAAGTACATGGTAACTTTGGGGTCTTGGAACAAGGCAGCTATCACCACAAACATGTCACTGTTCATCGAGCACTTCTTCTCGCAGAATCCAGGGGTAGTTGACCGTGATGAAGCAGTTTACTACATGGACACTTCCCCTCCACAGCAAATATTTTGCTTGCGTGTTTTTACATGTGTTCAAGCTCTCCCAAATTTACAGGGTGTTGTTTTGTGTGTATATGTTTGCGTTTACTGTATCTTCCCTGCATATCATATACTCCTTCTGCACCCCAGGCACATGGGACTTCGAGGATCAACGCAGTGTTTCGTGCTCTCTATGGTGGGGACTTGTGGCTTCGACGTGAGTTAGGCCTTAGGATAGCCAGGGACCTGCTCCAATTCATCCGGTCCTATTGCTATGAGGCATGGCTTCACAGGAGTGCGAAAGAAAACATGTTTTCAATGTTTCCCAAGTTGCACCTGCTTCACGAAGTGTGGGGCGAGATGGTGTATCAGGGATCCATCTCCGAGTGGATTCTCAATCCAATCAGTGAAACATGCAGTATGGACGAAGATTTCGTAGGCCGTTGCGCCATCCTAACTCGGAGTGTGAGCCCCCGTTTGAACTCCCTGCGAAGCTTGCAGAGGTATCTCACCCAGATTCACCTGCTTTGGCAACATTGAAAAGGATTTGTTGGATTGAATCTGACTGAGGGGGGGCAAGGACTGGGAAGGATGAGGGAACTGGACTTGGACATCAGCAATTTTTCTGGACAGCTGATTGTGCATTTTGGGGGGCCTGAAGGTGTGCTGTTGTGCACCTTTGCAGTGATTGTGCTCATATTTGTACACAAGATGAGGTGTTCAAAAGGCCAACCCTGTGATACGTTAAAAGCCGTTCGTGTGCGTTAACTCTCGTTCTTGGAGTAAAATATCATCTAAAACCATGATTTATTAATAAACCTTGGCATGCAGTATAATTATCATACAGCCAGGGCCGCAGGTAGTATTCTTATTGCTACTTCAGTTTTCAGACTGGAATTATTAACGCAAGAACCAGTCTGTATGGTCAACTGCTGAACCAACTCAAAAAGTCCTTCCTTTCGAACGTCGATTTTTGGTCCCTCAGATCCCTTACTCCGCAGAGTTCCCAGAGTCACCTTGCAGAGTTCTCGGTGCCCCGCGGGACTGGGTGACACCGCGACGAAGGTGGTCGAGCGGTGAGACATTTTGGTCGAGCGGTGACACCTGCGACATAACCAGTTGACATCATCAGTAAGGAAACACAGTTGGGAGTTACACATCGCAGATTACAGTAGAAAACTCCCAGTGAGTGGTCAACCTGACATCTGCGACTTACATGCAACGTGAAACACAGTGGAAAGTTTTGTCATAACCGTGTCTGCCGGGACCATTCAGGTTCTTGTTGCCTCATGGTGATACATGCCTTGCTGGAAGGGGAACTAATGACGAAACAAGAATTCCAACGTCTGCGCTACAGAAGCATTTGGCGGTCACCAAGGCTCAATAATCCAAGTTCCGTCAATATGCTCAAACAAGGAATGGTTGAATTCTTTACTCGAACCGACCTCAACATCATCGGACAGGACAAACAATGGAACAAATGTGCACTGTACATTGCAATGCTGCAAAAAACAACTGTCCGACTTAAAAAGGCAACACAAAACACTGTTATTTTCTGGGCAATGTTGCCATTGGTTGTCTGCAAAACATTAGGTGGTCCACCCGTGTTGGCTTACACGAGGTAACTAGACCACTCATGAACCAAACATGCAGGAAAAAATCGTTCCCCGGCTACTGTAAGCACTGTAAGTGGAACACTCGGGAGAGTGATGGATAAGCCTGTTTGAACACTTGACTTGATGCTTATAAAATGATGGGGTTTGAAGGAAGGGTTCACGCAACAAATGGATTTTTCAGGTTCCCGGTTCATCTTGGGCCGGATCACTTAATCGCGTTCTCACCGGCACGGCACGAGTAAACCATGTGACTCGGTGATGACCTTATTCACCCCGGGCCATCCGAAAAAGGGTAGTTCCGTCATAGCAAGCGATGTGCATCGCAGCCATACAACCATTTTGATAAAACTGTATCTCCAAACTTTTTAGCATCGCCGAGCATCCCAAGGCTCCGAAGATCCCCAAACAGCTCTCTTCCTCAAACGTCCAAAGCGGACAAACGTGGGCTGTTGGGCGGTCGCTGTTGGGCTGTTGGGCGGTCGCTGTGTTCGTTCCTTTTTTAAGGGCTGTACACCACCTTACAGTTTGCTTCACTCTGGTACTGCTCTTTGGGATTTGGCCGAGGGAACAAAGAGATATGATTGTTGAATCGAATTGATTTGGTCCAGCTGTGAACAACCAAAGCAGTGCTTTTGGAGAATGTACACGGGCTCAAACGCGTTTTGGAGGATGCCCTGCAGATCGAACACAAGCCGCCAGGCTTATGCAAACTGGACATCCGCATTAATCCGTAAACTGGACATCCGCAATCCGGGATTAAGGCTGAACAAACTAGAAATCGGAGTCTCAGAAGCTGTGCGCCCCACCTGGATCCAGTGCTCC